>JAJIYU010008222.1:0-18210 GCA_030144865.1 Tinospora cordifolia | reverse complement strand
CCTTAGCAGATGGAGATTAATCCAGTCCAATGAGCCAACTTCACCTTGAAGCACAGCCTTGCTCCAGGAGAGCACAACCTTTTAATTGCTAATGCTTCACCCTTTGGCTTGTCTCTTTGCCCGGCTTGTGCATTTTTTTTTCTTGGGATACACGCAAATTAGAGTGGGCCAATATAAAAAACATAAATAAAAAAGGGAAACGCAAGCGACCAGTCTTTTGGTACTGAGGTCAACAGAGGGCAAATCTGCAAAACAAGAAGATCAACCCTAGGCACCGGAAGAAAAAATGCCTCCAAAATCCGAACCAGTGTCGAGCTCTGCTCCTTCGGATTCATTCAGCTCCATGGATCCTCTCTTCCACATCATACGAATCTTCCCTTACAGCGTCCTTCGTGTCCCTCGCATACGCCTGAAGTTTCCTTCGTTCTCTCTTCCCTCCGCCATGACCGTGTACGCTCTGGTCCTTCTAACCTACTTTATGGTCGTCTCTGGCTTTGTATACGACGTGATCGTCGAGCCTCCGGGCATCGGTAGCACCCAGGACAGAGCCACCGGCACGGTTAGACCGGTCGTGTTCCTTCCCGGCCGAGTTAACGGTCAGTATATCATTGAGGGATTATCTTCGGGCTTCATGTTCGTTCTTGGTGGAATCGGGATTATTATGCTGGATCTTGCGTTCGATCGCAACCGTGCGAAGAGCGTTAAGATCTCTTTTGCTTCGGCAGGGTTCGCGTCTATTCTTTTTGCTTATATTATGAGTATGCTGTTTATTCGCATTAAGATCCCGGGCTACCTCAGTTGACTTTTAGGTTTGGTTGAGGTTTTCAATGGTATTGTAATGTTTGGAGAATTTTTGCTTATAAAAGCTTTTCTTTTAGCGAAGTCCAGGTTCTTGTTCAGCAAGATGCTTTGTTTGTTATTTAGTAGAATATTATTGGAGTGACCTTTCACTGATTTTGTGTTATTATTGAAAGCCTTGTACGATTTCTTTTTAAATATTAAATTGGTAATGTAACATATACTGCCCAAACTCATGGCTAAAGGCTGGAAGCAATGGTTTGCAGAGCGAAATAGACTTGCTGGTTTAAATCGTGACGTCAAGATATCTGCAGAAGGAATGTATAGTGAGAAATTGCAATAAAGAGAAGTCATAGGGTAAAGCGGTTTTGCCCCTGTGCAACCTTCTCAGCAATCTTGAACGCCATGCTGGGGGTGTGCTTGCCAATGGCACTCTGACACTCGAGAAGAATCAAATAGAAAGACCTCTGGTCTCCTTTTATGTTCTGAGGTTTGGAAAAAGAATGGTGGAATTATACCTCTCTCCCGTTTTCATTAGGTATGCTCTTTCTTTATTTGGGAGCATGCCAAAATGATCTTAGTGAGGTGCGGGGCTTTACATTTGTTGGGGTTCCCTCTATGATAGCCAATGTCCCAACGTTTTTGGAAGGCTATGTCTCAACATTTTTGGGAGAATCAGCGGTAGGTGGTCCTAAAAAGCTTTCAAAGAAGAATAACCTAATGTGTGAGCACAAGAGTGAACCATGACAAACCATCAGGGAACCTATCTAAGAGTAGGGGATGCCTCCATATGCCCCTATTCATTATGAGACCTGTGAAAACTTTATCTATTGCACATTTTTTGTTAAACAAAATTGGTACATTGTAGCCATGGTGAATTGCCAATATAGATTTGATAATGAAGGTACTATTTTTTGGTTTTGGGAACAATTTTCTGCAGCTATTGCTTTCTAGCATGCATTTTTTAGTTCTTTCAATCTATTTAAATCTGATGCAATTCATTGAGATCACAATGGCTTACAGGGAGGAATAGAAATCCATTTTTGAAGACGCAAATTGAGAGGATTGGGAGCTGAATTGTGTCTTGCATGGCATTTGATTGCCTAGCGGTAAGCAGGACCACTTATCTGATCATTGATCTTACAAAATAACTTCGAGTAGGGCATTGATCTGGACCTAATAGCCCATCACGACTTATAGTAATAGGGGCCAATTGCATTATGGCTTGTAATGAAAGACCTTCAATCTCAAAAAGTATGATCAAGGATCGTGATTATTTATTTTTCCTTGCTTCACAGGTAGTTTGGAATCTCTATTAGTTGAGTTAATTATTTTTCTTTGTCTGCTTGGTGGTTTCTTCTTGAGAGTATGACTGCTTCCAACATTCCCAAGTTGGGGAATAGAGGGTGGTCATGCTCCTCCCTCTCTTTATTTCAGCTTGTATACTTTGTACTCATCTCTTGATGCACCATTCTCTCTCTTGAGTTTGACATGGCTAAGTAGTAGGCAGGAGACTAGACACCCTTTTTTCCCAGTTCACATTAGGTTGTCACCTCATCAACAAGAAACTCGAAATCCCTTGTTTTTTCTATTGATGGAAATTGACAAATGCTTGCCCACTAGAAGCAAAAGACTTAGACAATCATTACTTTCTATATTTTCCTCCATTACTAGTGTCTACTGCTTGGGTTTTGAGTTAGATTATAGTAGAATGGGGAATAAAACCTATCAGTGAGTAGAGGTTTTGATTCTGGACCTAGAAGCATTCTTGGTTCGAATCAATCTTGTATAGTTTTTCTAGCATGGTTAGATAACTAGAAGCGTTAGCTTCACTATGATAAGATCGATCCACAATGGGGAAGGCTCCTTGGGCATGTGGTTAGTTTATCCCCAAACCCCCTTTGTAGGATTTTTTTTTTTTTGTTTTAATTTAACAAAGCTTCCTATTGTTAGGCAGTGGGAGAGGGAGTCATGCTCCACCCTATTTTCACAGCTCTTGTTGAATTAGTATTTTTTTGGTCACTTTGCTTGTAATTGGAATCAAACCCCCATCCGTACCTGTTGGGGTGGTGTAATGAATTGAAATCTCCTACCAACAATTTTCTCTTCCATCACTTGTTCGAGAGATTTGATCTCTTTGGGCCATATTGGGCCGGGTAAAAGGGAAGATAGGGGTGGGCGCAATTAGAGGAATTGTCCAATGCAAGTGCTGTTTATCCATCCAAGCCATCCAATGGTGCCATTGCTGCTATTTCAAAAGCAGCAAGATGGCAAGGGTTTTGGCCTAACTTGTTTAATAGATCTAGCTGAGGTTTTTTGCTTGTTTGTGCATAAGGGGTCTAAGTTTCAATGACTTGGTCTTTTTGGCATCTATTAATATCTTTTATTATTGTGTGGAAGAGGGTCTTTTAGTTTGCTGGAGATTAATGTGAGGACTTGCTGCTTATTGCTTAAAAATTCACCTCGACTAGGCATGATTATCTTTGATTCGTCCATTGTAGTGATTAGTTTGGCATCAACGAGAAACCTCAATTTTTGTTCCCTACAAAGTGAAGTTTTGTGACGTTCAGCTAGTATGTACCAATGCCTTTTAGGATAGAGGTTAAACACTGACTAATGATAAGAACTTGAATCAAAAAGAGAATGGGACCAACATTGATGGTTAGAGTCATGGTCCCCTGCCCCCTCCCCAAATACAAGGAGTAAACATGGGTGCTCCAATGTGAACATTGTAAAATTCTCATTGAAGTCCATATAAGATAGTCAAAGTATGGTTAAACAGTTGACATGATATCTTTGATCGCATTTTAGGTGAAAGTCATTATTCACAAGAACATCTTATGGTGTTAATAAGAGGAGTTAGATTGAAAGATTTGCCTAGGTAATTGTGTAGTTGAGAGATGATTCATTCTAGGTCAGTTGGTTTGGTTGATTAATCTATTCAAGCTATTTTTGAATTGGCAAAATCAAAGGCTAGGTCTGGTGTCATTTGAAGCTAACCTTAATTATCATCCATCATATATCTTCTCTTGGATCAAAGAGTGCATTAGTTGATGGACCCTTCCTTGCATAGAAAATAGAAATGCACATGAACTCCTCTATTTAGTGAAGTGATTTCAATTATAAAAAGTAGTGAACACACCAAGGCTACCTAGTCTGTTTAGGTCAAGGAGACATCATGTACATTTTCAATTGAAAAGAGCTCCAATGAATGGACACTCGCATTTTCTCCTCTTATCTTAACTTGATCGATCTACCCAGGTAGATAAGTGATAATGAGAAGATGTTGATAGACAACATGCTAATCTAAACATTGACAATTGAATGGTAGCTTCTAGCAAGTGGAGCTATATTCAAGGGAAATCATTGTTTTATAGGGGAGAGTTGAATCAAGACAGATCTTTATAGTTGCATACATAAGTTCAGTGATGAGCTTGTGTAATACATGAGCCAATGTGGGGGAAAGAGCACAAGAGGGTGGAGAAGCTGATGACATTGGTTCATAGCTTGAAGAGAAAAGGTAGTTGAGTGCTTTGTCCTTCCTTCATTTGGATGAGAGAATTGGGGTACTTAGTCTTTGTAGCTGCCAATGGGCCCTCGGCCGGGGGGGGGGGGGGTATGGACTTACATAGAACAAGATAACATCCTTTTTGTTTGTTCTTTGGTGGCATTGTTTTTTTCTTTCACATGGTATAGTGTTGGGATAGGTCATTTTGTGTCGCAAAGTATGCTCGCTTTTCAAATTTGGGCCAATTCTTTTTTGTCAGTAGATGAGGCATTTTTTACTACTAGTACTAATTGCATGTGATTGTTCATTATCTTTGTGCATGACATTTTCAGTGAGTTTTTCTTTGAACCTTGTGGTCTACCTCTATCAACTACCTAGTTGAGTTACGTAGCTTGCAAAGAGGGTGCAGTAGAAAAGTTAACCTAATTCAATTTAATTAAGCCTTTGGGGTTGGCTAAATGACTTAGCGTTCTCAATATTGTTTTATCAAAGCACAAGTAGTTTTCTTTGTTGATAATCTATATTCATGTTAGCATTGGTTGTTCTTTATCTAATTCTATCATTATTGTGGTTTGTTGATAATTTATTCTTTTTGATTGGCACATCCAAAAAATTTCTCTCAATTAGTTCATAATTTTTGGGGTTACTCTTTCAATTTCTCTCAATTAGTTCATAATTATTGGGGTTACTCTTTCAATTTCTCTCAATTAGTTCATAATTATTGGGGTTACTCTTTCAATTTCTCAATTATGGTTTCACATCCATCTTAACATTCGTATTTCCCCTTGCATTTTGTTTACTCCTTATAATTTTTTAAGTACTATCCAACATTTTCTATAAAGTACAACTATCTTAATAGCTGCTTTATACATTTTTCTTTTCAATTTCAATGGGATGTGTTGATCAAATAATATTTTAGAAGCGATCATATAGTTAACTTGTCCTGCTTTAATTATGTAGTTCACCACTTTGTCTATTTCTCCTTCTTAGCGAGTAATGGTCCTTCATACATAAAACTTTTACTCTTTGGTATCTCATTCACAAGTTCATCTATTTCTCCTTCTAGTGAATAACAGGTTCTAAATAACTAAAACTTTTACTCTTTGCTATTTCTTGGCTTTTGATCTTTGCTATTTCTTTGTCTATGTTTCTCTTTCAACTAAAATCACATTTACTAGTGCACCATTCCTCTATCTATGAATGGAAGATTGTAATTAGAACTTGTCCTAAATTTAATTTTCCGAGAAATGAAATGTGATTTTAATTATTTGTCTATGTTTCCTTTGTGTCTTTCAATGAACCTATGTTGCTTGGTATTTTGCTTCTGTGGTTATAGCAGCGTTGTCAAAGTACTGCCTAGGCGCTGGGTGGGTGTTTTTGCATATTTTAAAAAATTTGGGGGGTGTTTCTGTAAATTTAAAAAAAATTGGGGCTTTTTATTTTATTTATTTATTTTTTAAAATCTTAACCTAAATTTAATCAATCAACACACTCCAATGACTGGAACTTGCCAACAATCAGCGTGATCATCTCTGACATCTCTGCAAATTCGGCAACTCTGACAATCATCTTTGTGACTCTGTGACTCGATGACTTCGCAACTCGGTGACTCGGCGACTCTGCAACTCGGTGACTTGGCGACTTCGTCTCTTTGCTCTCTCTCTCTCTCTCTCTCTCTACTTTCTCTGCCTCTCTACTCCTTCTCTCTGTTTTCTCCGTCTTTCTCTGCTCTCTTCGCCTCTTCGTTCTCTCCCTCTTTCTTTGCTCTCTGCTCTCTCTATCTCTCTTTGCTCTCTCCCACTTTCTCTGCTCTCTCTTTGCTTTCTCTTTGCTCTCTTTCCTTTCTCTTTGCTCTCTCTACTCCCTCTTTCTTTGTTCTTTTCTCTCGCTGTCTCTCTTTGCTCTGTCCCTCTTTCTCTTCTCTTTCTCTCTTTGCTCTCTTTGTCTCTCCACTCTCTTCGTCTTTCTCTTTCTCAGTCACTCTTTCTACTGCAACTGACTCTTATATTTCTCGTTGTGCATCAATTATTAGCAGCCAAGCGAAAGGACGATAACAATAGTGTGCATTTTTTTTCCTTATTTAACTTGATAAAATTTTTTGTGAAATTATTTATATTTTTAAATTCTCTTCTTTGTATATCAAATTGTTCATTAACGGATTTTTTATGATTTTATTTTTATGAGTTTGTATAGATTAGACCACTAGATGGCATCCAAGAGTTTTAGTTTTAGTGTGAAGTCAGAAGATATTGGGTGAAAATATGCATACTTGAAGAACCCAATAAACAAAAGTAAGGTCTCATGCAACTTTTGTTGTAAGGAAGTGATTAAGGCATCAACTAGTTGAAGCAACATTTGGTTGGAGTGGGAGGAAATATGATTCCATGTGCGAAATGCCTTGAATCAATGAGAGATGAATATAGGGCAGCCCTTGTAAAAAATAAAAAAGAAGTAGCAGCAAAAATTTATTGGGTTCATCGGGTTCCTATGAAGTAGAACAAGATTTTCATATAAAAGGAGATGATTTTGATGATGAAGACAATGATGTGACTAATGTGGTGTTACATAGTGGATGTGGCAGTGGAAACAAAAGTGTACCAATGCCCCAGAAAAGAAGGGGCTAAATGGATCATTTTTTTCAACTTGATCTCGAAGAAGCACTACGAAGAAATAGAGGAAAACAAGTAACAATTGAGTGTATGACAAAAAAATTTGAGAGGAAGAAAGTATGTCAGTATATAATGAGGTGGATGTGTTAATAGGGAAACTTGTTTATTGCTTTGAAAGCAAAGAGCTTCAAGATAATGATTGAAGCAATTAGACAATTTGGACCTAGTTTGAAGCCACCTAGTTACCATGAAAGAAGGGTAACATTTTTTTAAGGAGGAGTTGGCTTATATCAATGAGCTATTGAAGCCTATTAAAGATTCTTGGGTTAATTCTTTGGTTAATAGTCTTGGCATAGTACTTTTGGAGTCCATAGATGCTTCCTCCTATGTGAAGATTGCAAACTCTTTTGAGTTGTTGGATAATGTTGTGGAGAAAGTTGGTGAAAAAAATGTGGTTCAAGTGATCACAAATAATGCAACGACATATGTAGCTGTGGGAAGAATGTTTATGGAAAAGAGATGTCCTCTATTTTGGACTCCTTGTGCAGCACATTGCATAGAAGACTTAATTTTAGAAGACATTGGTGCAATTTTAAGGGTGAAGGGAGTGATTCAAAATTTTATTTTATTTTGTCAAGATTCATATACAATCATGGGTTTGTTTTGAATTTGATGAGGACATATACACATTATAGTGTTATCATTCTACTTCTAATCACAAGATTTGCCATCTCATTTCTTACTTTGTAAAGCTTTTATAGGAAAAAGAGATGCATTGAAAAAAAATGTTTACTTCTAATGAATGGAATGCTTCTAAGTGGCCTCGTGATGCCAAAGTAATAAGGACGTGTGGTATTGTCTTCGCAAGTTCTTTTTGGAATAGAGTTATCTACGCCATGAAAATCTCAAGTCCCTTGGTAAGAAAGAACCCTTTATGGGATATATATGAAGCAATGGAAAAAGCCAAAGAAACAATTTTAAAAGCTTTGGAAGAAGAAAATTACGAGTAAGTTCTTAGATTTTTTTTTAATAATCTTTTTATAAGATTATTAATTAGGTAGCTATATTCAAATTATGAATTTTTAAGTTCTAACTTTCAAATCTTTTTTTTTTTGGTTAAAACATTACATATTCTTATTTATATGGCGTATCATTGAATCTTCAATATTTACAACTTCATCACCCAGTTCATGCTACTGGATATTATTTGAATCTTCAATATTTTTATGCAAATAATTTGCAACGTGATTCAGAGGTTTCAAATGGATTACAAGAAGCGGTGGAGAGATTGTTGATAAAATTTATGATGAGATTGAGTCGTATACAATTGTTGAAGGCAACTTTGGTAAAGAATTAACAATTAGAAAAAGGACAACTATGACATCTCATTCGTATATAGTTATATTTATTTTTTAATTGTGCATTAAAAATATTTATTCTTTTTATGTTATTGTGATGTAGTTAATTGGTGGTCACTTTTTGGATCTCAAACTTCGCATATTCAATATTTGGCTTTGAAAGTTCTTTCTTTAACGTGTAGTGCTAGTGGATGTGAAAGAAATTGGAGTGTATCTGAGCACGTGAATTATATATTTTAGCTTAAGCCTTAAGTTTTTGGTTTACTATATCTTTTTATATATATTCATAACATTGTAGTAATGTAAGGTTTATTTATTATTATTATTATTTTAGGACTTCTAGATCCACTCTAAGAAAAGGAATAAATTAGAGCAAAAAAGTTAAATGAACAAGTATGTGTGTGTTGCAATCAAAAGTTGGTGGATCGACACAATAAGAAGGAAAAGTTGGACCCAATTCTTTTGGATGATATTGACGACAGTAATGTGTGGCTAATTGGAAATGCGGAAGAGTCAGTTCATGAAGATGAAGATTTGACATGGACACAAGTAGAAGAAGCTTTGCTCCCACATAAGTAAGGCATTATACTAGAAGATTAAGACAACAAAGAGATGTGGGTGGGAGTAGCTCAAGGCATAAAGATGAGCTATATTTGATTCATCATATTTTGACACAAATGTTGAGTTATATAACAATGGTGTTGACAAAGATGATTCTGATGATGACAATATTGAAGTTCTAAAAGAAATTCCTCTTGTTGATGATTGATGAACTTGAAGTTGTAATTTGTTTTGTTGACTTACGACTTTTGAGACTTTTTGAAATGTTAAGAAGTATTCGAACTTATGATGATTATGATTCATGAGTTTATCATGATGTATAATCTAATATATGTTATTTATTTATAATTTATATATAATTAATTAATTAATTAAATGTAAATTATAAATAAAAATTAAAAAATATATATATATATAGTGAATGACCAATAAATAAAATGACCAATAAATAAATAATTCTTTAGGGATCTTAATGGTTCTTCCAGGGAGAGATCGAGCTTTAAGAAATAGTGAATGGTCTTATCAATACACAAATGTATAACTCCGCAGGAATTTCAATTGTGCTTATATTCATCACTGTTGGAATTGGGTTCAAGCTTTTCCCAACCCCTTCTCATCAATGGATTCCTGACGTATACGAAGGAGTACGGTTCGTTCAATAAATTCTTACCTCTATATCTATCTCTAGGATATTTGGATTTTTGAAAATAATTATTTTAAGGACTGCCTAGGCTCCACCTGGTCCTTGCTTAGGCCCCGTTTAGCCTTATGGAGGCTTAACGTCTTAAATTGTCTTACTGCCTTGACTACACTAGGTTATAGATTTTTGAAGTTGAGATTTGCATAAGGTGTTTATATCTAAATTGAGGGTGTTAAATGTATAAGAAGTAAGGCTAGGAAGAACAAGGTTGTTGAAGTCTTTTCAGGAGTCCTTTGAGTATCCTGGGTGTGATGGTAAGATAGAATAACTAAAGTTTATTTATGTGAAAAGAATTTCAAAGCATTGATTTGTTTGCAGGAATAAACTTTTGCCCTTGGGTGTTTTATTATTTTAAATTTATACCATCTCGTCAGGGTATATATATATATATTCACTATGGTGAATATACTTCTCTCGAAATATATTACCTGTTTGTATTCTTCTTTTATATTAAGCTTCCATATAATTATAGCAGTTTAGGACACCCAGTTTAATAAACTCGTATTATATGTGTCATATCATTGCTATTGACTATGACAAGTATTTTGAGTTGTCAAATAATTGAGGACGATTTCCAACATGAGAATGACCGAGCAAGTAATTGCCAGTGTATGTGTTGCATGTAAAAGATAAATGACTGCTAAAAATGGTCTATATATCATAAAATTTACTTTACAACTTCTTCAAGTATTGTTTCCTTTATCCCTTGAAGAACTCTTGTGTATTATCCAATGAGACTTTTCAGCCCAATGTTAATCATCCCTGGTAAGGTCACCAATGTTTTATGACCATCAACCCCTTTCTCTTTGGACATGCTGCTCCTATAATTGTGAAGGTCATTGACATTGCTTGCATGCTATCACTATTGATATTTTCTGTTATCTTGGTTCCCTCATTTTTGTTATCTTGACGAGTGATGAAGTCCCTCATCTGACACAAGCAATGATTCGTGATAAAAGAGAGAAACTTGACTTGGTTGTTTTGGTCTTGTGAGATAGACCTTGGAATAACAAGAGGAAGTGTGGTGCCTTTGATCCTAATAGAAATTTGTGACCTTTGAGATGCTTGAACAAGTATTATATTAATGTTGATGTTGAAACAATGGCCCTGGACTCTCAAATATAAATCTAGTTGTTAGTTTCTGCTATCATAGTATGTTAATTCTGTTGTACATACTTATGGTCAAATTAAAGTCTTCCAACTTAGCTCCCATTAGATGTTTATTGTGTTTGGTCCAATGTGACTTGGAAGTCATGAGTTCAAATTTGGAAACAACTGCTCCATTGGAAGTAAGGTCATGCGTATCTTGCCTTCAGCAAGAGCTGCATGCATTGTTTGTGCCTTGTTTGTTTCCCTTTTTTGTTTTGTTTTGTTGGCTTTTTTTTTTTGGTCCCTAAACAACTGAATCTCTGTTTGACATATGTTTTGTAAGTTTTAGGTAGAAGGTTCTTGCATGGTTTGTTGTTTATGATTCTAGTATTTCACTTTCCCTTCTAAAAATTTAATGTTACTTGGAAGTTGTGTGTCTACTTCTTGCAAGTTGAAGCCTTTGTGCTTAAAAAAAGGTTAGTAATAGTAGGTGTATAAATCTAACAGCAGTACATTGAGCCTTGCCCAATTAATTAGTACTTGGTTACGTTTATCTTTTCTAGCCATTTGACTTCAATATTGGATCGCAAAAACAAGTCACACTGGATCCCTTTAATTGGAAAATGTCACCACTGTTGAACGTAACCAATTGAAAATATTAGTGAAAGAAATCCTACTTCGATATGAAGGTTTTGGGACACATTGTATGCATACTGTAATAGAGAAAGGATAGAAAGCTTTTGGCTTTCACAAAAAAATGCATTAGAATGGTACTTCCATTTGTTAAGATGGATAGCAACAAAATCAACAAGTTTGTTTTCTGTTTATTTATATCTGAGTGTGTCTATTTTTGCACCATTAATATATTACCTATACCTCCATTAACATTTTTTGTGAATTTTGCAAAAGAACCCTCCTCCAAATCTTATCTTTTTCCTTATCTTCTTTTTCTTCTTCATCATCTCTGAAAAAAAATTTGTTAAAAAAAAAATTGTTGTTTACTATTTGACATGTAGGATTAGATGAGATAGGACTTAAAATTATCTTATTTTTATATTTCGCTTAAGAGGGATGGGATTAAAAATATTAAAAATAATTTTGGGTCTACCAAGTTATTTCATCATTGCTAGATAAAACAATCTCAATTGAACTTGTGGCATTGTTTTATTTTATGATGGTCTTTGTGAGCATCATTTTGTTAAGTCTTTAGCTCGAGTAAGGCACTTGTTTAACCATTTACTGAGGTCTTGGTATACCGTAATCTAGATGCAGTCAAAATCTTGAAATAATCTTGAAGATAAACATCTCATGATACCAATTCTCAGCTATAGACCTGTTCTAGATTTGTGAGGAGTGTTAACCATAAGGGTGGAGTTACACAATTTTCTTAAATCATTATTGTTGTGACCCCTTTTTAGGTGATGTCAAATTGACATAGAATTCTTAAACATATCAGAGTACTGACATGTAAGAAACCTTGTAAGCCTTCTTAACTAAAATATTAATTTTTTGAAAAATTTGACAGAGTCTTCTCTAAAAATATAACGTATTACCAAATTCAAATTACTTGATAGATTACAATCAATATAAAATATTATATATACATCCACGCAATCTATAATTTGTTATAACATTACATTTATATGATAACAAGTCTATATATATATATCTGCTAATACAGTAATTTGGTTAGTTATTACAATTATCACCTACTATTAAGTCCTAAAGAAATTAGTAATGATATCACTTTTTTTTTTTTTTTGTCAGAGCATGAAGAAAATAATAGAAAGTAGTAAACAACAAGTTTAGTGAATAATCTGACTTATGGTGCTATATAGCTATCATGCGTATAAAACATGCAAAGCAAATTTAATTTCAAATCACTTGCAGATGAAATAAAAATAAAATACATGCATAATGTAATGTGTGAACATGCATTCAATTTTAACAATGTACAATCTTTTTAAAACATGAACCATTTCTCTCCTTTCAAATAATAGAGCGAATTTGTTTTTTACCGCACAAATGAGGAGTGCATCGCTTCTAGTTGTCCAATTATCTATCTATTTGTATCTCATGCCAAGAATGCATCAACCAAGATTACTACAACGGTTAGTCCTGTGACATTATTTCTTGATATTATGACTAATAGAAATGTTGTCATGTTAATAACATTCTTAGGTATGTAATTGACATGTTATTATGTATTAAAATCATTTCATGAAATTCAAATAAGCGTGAAATGCAACATATCATTCTATTTAAATAAAATCAAAAATTTTAATATACGACTAATGTCACACATAATATCACAAGTAAAGGTTACTCACCAAAACAACTGCCCAATTAGTTGCTAATATCCAATAACTTTGTCTTTACAACACCAGTAAATTCATGTCACCAAAAATCATTTTATATGTATTAAATCAAATTTGGTTTGTAAATCATTTTTAATGAATTTATAGTTCATATTTAATTTGATATATACATTTGATCTCATATATTGGTGCGCATTAAGCCGAATATGCTCAATAATCTTTAATATTATTTTTTTTGCTCATATAAAATATTTTTATAGTAGAAAATAAAATAAATGGGCTCCCAAATTATGTTTTTATTAATTTTTAAAATTTTGATAAATAATTCAATTGATCAATCGCTAACTAAAATTTTAATTGATATTCAAAATTCACAAATTTGGTGTCGATGAGTACAAAATTTTGTTTTCTACATTTCTATGAGATCTAATTAGAACTTTATTAAGGTTTAACATACTTAAAAACCCCTCCAAAGGTTATTCAACTTTGAGTATTTATTTTTAATGTTTACATGATAAACGAATAAAACTAATCACATATTTGAGATTTACGTATCATTAAAAGTATATTAGTAATTTTTATTGTGTTTTACTTACGGTGGGGTAATGTTCTATTTTTGATACTATTATAAAATATTTTATACAGTACCAATTATATCTTTAAGATTATAGTACGTGACTTATTAAATATTTTTATAATAAAAATTGAAAAAAAAGGCTTACTTGTAGGTCGAATCCATCGAAAAAACGTCTAGTTTTGCTTTGGAAGTTGATCCGTTCCTCTAGTATGTCGGTTTGCTTTATGGGAGTGAAACACAAAATAATGGAGTAAAATGAGAAAATGTCCAAAATTCCACCGCCCCATATGTGTTACATACATGTTTCCAACTTCCTACAGCCACCTAATATGAGCATCATCACGCACCACTTACATGTATAAATATATAATATAATATATATTTTGCTGTTTGCTGTTTGCATATAAGTATATATAAATCCATTTTTAATCCACCTTTAAGCCTATATGCACCAATACACCATAATAATATTTTTTTTCCTCTTTCACACACACCATTAAACACTTATACACCCATTATTTACAATTTCCTCTTAATATTAATATTATTGATATTATTATTATTTTAAATTATTCAAATTTATTCATTTATTTAATTTTTTTCTATACCACTTTATAAATGATATTTTTTTTACGTGACATTATTTTTATTTATATGTACGTATATAATACATGTTTATATACATATATGTCATGTCAACGTGTCATAAAAATTATGAGTTATTACAATTATAGATTGCTATCACTTAAAGATCAGGTAAGGTGTTACTGTTTTGATGATAATGATGCTTCCAAAGTCTAACTCTGATTTTGCAATATGTCTAGTGTGGAAACTAAGATCCATGAATTTTTTTTTTTTTTTTCTGTTAGTGAATTTCAGTTTGTTGACAGATCCTTGAACTGATTGAGGCAAGAAGATAAGCTGTATTGACCTGAGCGCATAGGAGGTAGTTCCTCATCCTGATACCGTATGAACTTGTGCATTAAAATGTTGCTCAGTGTTTCGTTTTTATGAAGTGTCATAGCGTTAGATCCTGACAAGGCATTGAGGTGGGCAGACAAAACCATTAAAGAAATGTTGTGAATGCATGAAATTCTTGTATTGAGTACCATGCCCCACTAGATGCATTCACAACATTTCTTTATATGATCTACTCCCAACATTTTCATTGAAGTATTCCATGAGCTTGATTATTATTATTGTTATTATTATTCAAACAGGGCCATTGTGAACCCTTTTTTTATTTTTATTTTTTATTTTGTCCGATAGACTCACTCACACCCACTCACACACCTATCTACAAGTTCGCTAAGGAGAATCGAACTCAGCCCACTTCTATCGACCAAGAGATGCGATATGCCACCTTTGCTACGAGTGGTCTTACTACTTTTTAGGGTTTATAGACCTTTCCAACTTAGGACTTGATTGAATCAAACAAGTGGTCTCTATCCTATTCATTATTGAACAATTTGGTGAGAATGAGCTGGCACATTATTTTTTATTTCAGAGAATACCACCCTATTGGCAATTCGTCCAATTTAAGGAATGATTATGATGCCATTGGCCACCTAATCATAAATTAATAAAAACTAATCAATTTCAAGGAACAACTGTTAGTGATCAAATGCCATTTTTTTCATTGCAAAGTCAAAGCCAAGCGTCGATAATCTTAATTTGTTTTTGCACAAGTTGGTGCAATGCGACAAATCGTATTACTAGCTATTATAATACTTAACTAATCTTAATAGAATATATTACTAGCATTACTATATTGAACCAAACAATTGTTATACACAAATCTAGGGTATATGCCCTTCATACCCTTAAATCAAGGGTCAAGAACAACTTTTCCCTTAGTTGGAGAATATAATTGATCAAGTGCTTCTTCAACTTAATTCGCCTCACAGAAGTTGGAATAGTCAGGGCAAGTGGGTGCTTGATTTGGTCACTTGAGATCTAGTGCAACAGTTGGCCACTCTCTTCTCTCTAGAATACCTTGTTTTTCTTGGCATGTTGCATTGCCCATCTAAATTTAGGGCATCCATAATGATTATAAACTCTCGAGGTTAGATGTTCTTATTATATTTTCAGTTCATTAAACTCTTATTTATTATATTATTTTTTACAATAGTTCAAGTTTATTGAATTGTATTTACATTAATTTATTATTTATAATATTTTATTTATGAAATATATATTTCTTTTCATAATACATATTATTCACATTTAAAATTATTAATTAAAATTATTATATTTAACATTATTTAATTTTTTAAATATCACTTTCTTATTATAAAAAATATTTTTAAAATTAATGAAAACTAATTAAAATCTCATTTTTTATTTTTTAAAGAAGTATTATATATATTATTTGCCAATCCCCTCATAATGTGGCGGTCAAGGCATCATTCATCTAAGTGGGCAGCTTTCAACTCTCAGTGAGAGCATGTTGTTGTTGTGGTGTGTGTGTGTGAGTGTGTGTAGTGTAGTGTATTTGACAAAATAAAATTAATAAATACATTTATTTAAATAAATAAATAATATATATATATATATATATATAATTTATTTTAAACAATGCATTGATACCAAACGATTAATGCATTTAAACTACAAGAGAGACGCAACAATGAGACGTCTTGCCACGTAGGCGCTCATATGACGCTCCATTGTGGACGTCCTTAGGTAGCCTAGTTGTTCTATCTAAATTCAAAATAAATGTAAATGAATTTATTTTAGTTGAAAATGGTTATTTTTTTATGATTTAACTCAAGACAAGTCTTACTCTTCGAGACAGTAACCTTAAGGTTGCTGGTGTGTGAAATTTTTCGTGAAATGGTGAAGTGTTAGAACATTTCTTTTCTATATAGATTCGAACGTACTTGTTGGCTCTATAAACAAAAACTATAAAGACAGCAAACCGGTTGGTGAAGCAGAAAACGAGGAGTCTATTACAAGTGAATGACACTTCGATTGTTGTGCTGAACTCTACCCTTCTTTTCAATCCACTCAAAATCTAAAAATCAAAAGAACCGGCTAAGAATTTAATGCTTTTTAAAAGCATGTATCACAGCAAGCTTCTTGATGATAAGGCAAACACCGAACTTCTCTTGTCATCATTTTCTTCCCTTTTTCTTATTTTTCCTTTATATATATATATATTTCCTTCAAAGGAAAATTAATAAGGAAAAAACCCACTAGCAACATTTAATTTATGATTTTAAATGCAACTCTTTAATAGTGTTTTTATTTTATTTTTTATCCAATTCTAATAATTGTTATGATCCAATTTAGGCTTTCTAATATAAAATTATTAAAGTTTCTTTCTATTAAAAAAATTTAGGATTAATTTCTTGTTGGCAAGTTTATTGTTTTAGAATGTAATCAGAAATATTTAAAGCTTTTCTGTTTTCAAATTTTGGACTATAATCTAGTACTGTTATAGTATTTACTTAAAAGAAAACAAATTGAGATTAGAATATCGCTGGGTGATCAAAATATCTAAAGCTTGGAATTAATTAGTTGGTTGACTGCAAAAGTTTATTTTGCTTTCAGGATGTCATTGTGAGGGTTAGTTACATTATACAGATCACATTGAATTGACCTTTCTTTCTTTTTTTTTCTTTTTTTTAAATAAAAGTCATCTATATAAAATTTAACACTTATTTGATCTTAAATTGCTAATCCTAATGTTTTTTTTTCTTTATTATTATTATTTTTTTGCAACATCTTATAAGTGAAGCTGACAATATGAGCCCTATTTTATCATTCAATATTATCTCCCTTTCAATGGAAAAACAAAGGAAAAATCCCTTCAATTTTTTACTATTTTCTTGTCATTATTTCTTATTCTAATTTTCTTTGTTATACAGAGTTAGATGTATAAAATTAAATGCTATTTCTTCTTCTTCTTCTCCTTTTTATTTTATTCTTTTTTAACTTGGCATAAAATCTGGAAGTAATTACTTGAAATCTACATTATATATTACAATAGTATGGTTTATGTTAGTATATTATCTTATTTATTGTATAAGAGATTATATAATATATTATAATATATTATATAATATCTTATTTATCATATAATATCTTATCAAATATTATAATATATTATATAATATTTATTTTATATCTTTTTCCTTTTATACATTTAGGAATTTGCTTATTTATATCAGTGAAATATCATTGTAAATCAATTCAAACAATATTATTTCATTTTTTTATCCTGGTATCAGAGCGGGTTTGATCCTCTCTTGGTTTTTCAGTTTTCAGCCAGCCAAATTGGCTGGCTGGAATCACTGCAATCGTGGCCGATGTTATGTTGCTGTCGTTCGTATTTGTGATTTCTCTGGTTTTATTCGCATTGCTCCTTCTTCATCGTCATTCTAGTTTGTTGCTTCGGATTTGAATCGATGAAGATATTTTAGTAGATCTGACTCACGATCTACTCCCTGTTCTTCCCTTGCTGTTCGCAATTCAGATCTACTGCTACTCCTTGCTGTTTTGAATGTTGTTCGCCTCTGTAGTTGCTGTGTTTTTGTTGCTCATCTTACTGCTATTGCTCCTTTTCTGTTTTTCTCATTGCTGTTGCATTTTTTCTTATAGTTTGTGTGTTGTTCACGCTTGTTATGCTACGGTATCTCCCGTGCCGCATCTTTTTCTTGTGCGCTAATTACTGCGCTTGTTATGCTA
>JAJIYU010008221.1:0-18241 GCA_030144865.1 Tinospora cordifolia | reverse complement strand
CTTGAAGTCTTACTAATTCCTTCACATAAATATTTTCCAACTTACTGACCTCATTTGTTGATCTAATGGGCAAGAAATGTGCTACTTAGTGAAAAAATCCACAATCACCCACACTGTATCTTCTCCTTTTTGGTTATATAGTAACCCGCTAATGAACTCCATGGAAATGTTATCCCACTTCCATTATGGGATTGGGAGTAGTTGTAACAAACTTGTAGGTTTTCTGTGCTCTGCCTTCACTTGCTGACAAGTTAGACACTTGGAGACATGCTTGGCTATATCTCTTTTCATTCCTCGCTACTAGTAAGTCTTCTGAAGGTTTTGATACATCTTATCACCAACTAGATGCATCACATATTGAGTTTGATGGGTTTTGTCCAATATGGTTTTTATTCATTGTCCACCTTGAGGGACACAGATTCTATCTTCAATTCTTAGTGTATTCTCACATCTATCCTGAAGTTTGTATGCTTGCCCTGTTCAACTCGTTCAATCAAATTAGTGATCTATTTATCTTACCTCTGTTCATCTCTGATCTTATGTAAAAGATCTGGTTGGCAAGTCATATTATAAACGTACACTTGTTTCTCGTATAATGTTATATCAAGGTTAAAATCCTTAATTAACTAGTATGCATGACCTTTTTTCCTCAACTTGTTTGTTAAATTTCCTATTCAAGGCATATGCTACTACATTGGTTTTTCATAGATGGTAATGTAATTGAAAATCATAATCTTTAAGGAATTTAATCCATCTACATTGTCTGAGATTCAACTCCTTCTGAGTGTAAATATACGTTCGACTCTTGTGATCCGAGAATAGATCCAATCTTTCACCATAAAGACAGTGTCTCCAAATCTTTAAGACAAATACTATGGTTGCTAACTCTAGGTCATGAGTTGAATGATTTTTTTCATGAACCTTCAAATGTTGCAAGGCATAAGCAACAAACTTTCCTTCTTGCATCAACACTGCATCCAATTTGTTTTGCGAAGCATCTGTATGCAAAACATATCCAACACCACTAGTAGGGGTGATTAATATGGGGGTTGAAGTCAATCTCTTCATCAATGATTGTTTACACTTGTAATCCCAATTGAACTTGACTCCTTTTCTAGTTACTTTGGCCATAGGTTCAGCCAAATTCGAGAAATCTTAGACAAATCTCCTATAGTATCTATGTAACACCCCAACCCCCACATTCATTGAGCATTGGACATAACCACCATTCTTTGACAGTGGACTTAACCATTTAGCGAGTTGGGTCCATGTTACTTTAGAAGTGACACATACTTGACTTTTTATTTTTTAATACCTCATGCCTTAGAGTAAATTCAAGAATACAAATTTCCACTTAATAAAATCAAGGCAATTAAAGATAAAGAAAAATTCAACTTCTTTATTCATAAAAAGAAAGTACATAACTTTCTAATGTAAACTATTACATTGTTGATCAAAAGAAATTCATAACCTCTAAAAATAAAATTTCAGCAGAAGACTTATTCAAAATTGGGCAACATGCCCTTACCTTAAAAGGAAACTTTTAAAAAATAGGGACTTGTTAAAATAGAAACTATCAAAATTCCATGGTCTTCATGATTTAATTTCCTAAAAAAAATGTGGAAGGGGTGAGCACAAAGCTCAGTGAATTTTTTTCAAATAACCATTTTTCAAACTCAAATCACATAACACATTCATATTTCAAATACTTGCATACATTAAGCATTTCAAACATTCCTTTGTTTAAAGTTGAGACTTTAGACCAATAGGGTTTTTAAACCCTTGATGTTTTTAACAAAGTACCTCCTTAGACTGAAATATAACTTTTCATAGCCAATTTCATTGGACTTTTGGACTCAATAGAACTTACCCACCAACCAAGTACTTTGGTCTTAAAACCATATGAACTAACTTTTGGACTCAATAGAACTTACCCACCAACCAAGTACTTTGGTCTTAAAACCATATGAACTAATCATATGGAAAGAACATCCATCGCAACCCACATGTTTTCTATGATGGTACATGGTTATTTTCACCATTTTCTTTTGTTAAATCTTGAATCATCAATTACACTTTCGAATATGAAACTAAGATCAATCAAATCCAGAATATGAACAATCTGAAAATCAAATCATGAAACAACCATAATCATGCATCATTCTTTGAATTAAGCCTAAGCATGATACTAAACATGGCATGAATATTATGAATACATAAATTCGAACAAGGATCAATTTTGAAACTAAAATGTATTTTAGAATACTAGAACTTAAATTATTTTGATTTTAAAAGCCAAACAAACTATGAACATGCTAGTAATTCGAATAAGAAAAAGGGGTGTTAGAGAAATCACTTCAACCTTATGCTGCTTTCTCCCCAAAGTTTAGACAAGTTATCCCAACATACAAGCACCAAGAGAAACTCAAGATGAATCCCCAAACCAAGAACTTTCCACACACAAGACAAAAATAAAGGTGAGAAGGGGTGCCAACAAGAGGGCTTAGAGAACAAGAAGAAATCTCAACTCTTGTTTCTTGGGATGAGAGGAATGGTGAGCATAGGGGGTTTAGATAGAGTTTAAAATGGCATAGAATAGGAAATTTGTGGTGTTCTCTTTGTAGGAAACTTGCCAATTCTTCAAAATTTCATCCCTCCCAAGTATAGGAGAATAGCAAGTGTATTTGGATATTTTTTTTGAAATTTAGAAACAAATTTTCAGATTTTTAAAACTATTTTCACGGATTTTTCGGTTATTTTCTGTTTTAATTTTGAACCATTCGATATGGGCCATCGGATCATCCTCGAGCGCAGCACTTGGGTCCTCATTCTCGATGAATGATTTTGCGCCTTCGTTGTGCGCCATTGGATCTGGTGGATTGATCGTGGGTCGTTGGATGACGATGATTCGGTGATCCCGGCATTCGTG
Source organism: Tinospora cordifolia (assembly GCA_030144865.1). Classification (NCBI taxonomy): domain Eukaryota; kingdom Viridiplantae; phylum Streptophyta; class Magnoliopsida; order Ranunculales; family Menispermaceae; genus Tinospora; species Tinospora cordifolia. The sequence continues at coordinate 15,312 of JAJIYU010008221.1, read as the reverse complement.
TGGGTTTGATCGCGGTCGTTGGATCAGGTGGATTGTTTATGGATTGTTGGATCGGGGTGATTCAGTACATTTGAGGCGGACTTGATCGTGGCTGTTGGATTGTAGATCGTGCGGATTATGTGTTTCTGGCCATTGGATATTGTATACATTGCCCAAAATTAGTTTCTAAAGTTCCTATCATCCAAAATTACTTTATTAAATCTCCCTAATATTCTTCCCTTTCTATTTCTTTAATATTATATTTATTAAATACTTTTCTATTTATTTGATATTTTTATTGCCTACAATTAATAATCCATATTTCTCTATATTTTTCATTTCTTCATTTCATATATTTTTCTTCATATATATATATATATATATATATATATTATGAGAGGTAAAACTAATTAAATATTTACATATATGTAATTCACTCTACTTACTTTATATGTGATAATTAACTCCATAATTGTTCTATTATATGCATAATTACAAAATAATTCTTATACAAATAATATTTAATAATTCTACTTACCTTATATCATTTCTTTGATCATCCTAATATTAAGATTTCATTTGCCTCCAATTATTTTAAAATCTTTTTCAATAAATCTTATTTTTCGTTTTTCCTACATAATTCCACTCAAGAGTCTCAAGAAACTGTTACTTGCTTGTCAACTTTATTTACTTTTGAGTTATTTGAGAAAAATTATGAGGTATTATAACCTACCCTCCTTAGAAAAATTTCGCCTTCAAAATTTGTACATGTTTAGGTGTTCCTAGTGAACAGATGTGGGTACTTATTCTTCATTTCACTTTCCAGCTCCCAGGTAGCCTTTTCCATTCCGTGATGCTTCCACAGTACCTTAACTAAGGGAATATCCTTCGTTCTTAGGTTTTGTACCTTGTGATCAAGGATTCTAGCTGTTGTTTCCTCGTAGGTAGCATTATCTTAAATGTTTACTTCCTCCCAGTGGATGATGTGAGAAGGGTCAGGTTTGGACTTTCTCAACATGGATACATGGAATACGTTATGAGCTGAAGTCATCTGGCTTGGTAGATCCAACTTGTAAGCACATTCTATGATTCTTCTAAGTATTTCAAAGGGTCCTACGAACCTCGAAGATAACTTCCCTTTGAATCCAAACCTTTTGATACCCTTTTGAGGAATGACACTCAAAAATACTTTGTCCCCAACTTAGAACTCTAGTGGTCGTCTCCTCTTGTCAGCATAACTCTACTGATGACTCTGTGCAGTAGTCAGTCTCTATTGTATTAACTTGACTTGGTTGTTCATATCTTCCACCAAGTCTGGCCCAGTTAATACATGATCTTCAAGCTCAACCCAACAGGCAGGTGATCTGCAAGGTCTCCCATAGAGAGCCTTGAATGGAGCCATCTTTATGTTTGTCTGGTAACTGTTGTTATAGGCAAACTCCGCCAGGTGTAAGTGCTTGCTCTAGTTCCCCTTGAAGTTTAAAACACAAGACCTCAACATATCCTCCAAGATTTGAATAACGGATTCAGACTAGCTGGGTGCATGGTATACTTGATCAGATGAGCTTCATCAAGTATAATTTGCTTGCTCTGTCCTTGCTGAGGTACCCATATCCTTTCCTCGAGCCTTAGGATATTCTCAACGTCCAGCCTTAAGTTAGTATGTTTGCCTTGTGTAACTCCTTCGATCAGATTGGTAAGCCATTTGTCTTGCATTTGTTTATCCCTGATCTGGTGGAGAAGATCTGGTTAGCAAGAAATAGTGTAGAGGTAGGCTTGCTTTTCATTTAGAGTCACACCCAACTTAAAGTCATCAATCAACTGGTACATCTATCCTTTATCTTCCTCCTGTTTGTTGAAATTCTTACTCAAGGCGTCAACCACTACATTGGCCTTCCCTGGATTGTAGTGTAGTTGAAGGTCATAATCTTTCAAGAACTCCATCCATCTCTGTTGCCTGAGGTTCAACTCCTTCTGGGTGTAGATATACTTCAAGCTCTTGTGATCTAAAAACAGATCAAATTTCTCACCATAAAGGTAGTGTCTCCAAATCTTCAGGGCAAACACAATGGCCGCTAATTCTAGGTCATGAGAAGGGTAATTCTTCTCATGGACCTTCAGTTGTCGTGAAGCATAATCGACTACTCATCGGTCAAACCAAATGGCATCATGGTGAACTCGAAGTGTCCATATCTTGTTCTGAAGGTAGACTTGTATATGTCAGACTCCCTGATTCCCAGCTGATGATAACCCGACCTAAGATCAATCTTTGAGAAATGAGTGGTCCCTCCTAATTGATCAGATAGGTCATCATCAATCCTCAATGGAGGGTACTTATTCTTCACCATAGCTTGGTTTAATTTTCGATAATCAACACAAAGTCTCATAGAACCATCCTTCTTCTTCACAAAGAACACCGGAGCTCCCCAAGGTGATTAACTCGGCCTCCTGAACCCTTTCTCCCGGAGCTCATTGAGTTGTGACTTTAACTCAATCAGTTCTATCAGTGCCATTCTATAAGAAGGTATAGATATGGGGTTGGTTCAATCTTGAATTCTATCTCTCTAGCAGGTAGTAGTCCGTGTAAGTCATCTAGGAACACATCCTCGTACTAACTAACCACTGTTAGGTCTTGTATCCTCTTCAGTTCCATAGGCTCTTCTTCGGGGAGTTCCTCAAACTCATCCTTCTGTCTTAAGCAGTTCTACATGGCTATGGTTGGACTCCTCGATAGTTTTCGCATATCTCCATTAACTTTATAGGTTTCCCCGGAAGGTAGGGTTATGGTCACTCGTCTTTTAGGACAATCTATCTGGGTTTGGTACTGGTTTAACCAATCCATCCCCAAGATCACATCATATCCTCAAAAAGGTAAGGTACATAAGTCAACTATTAAGAGTTTATCCCCAGACCTTAGGTCACAACTACACATTCCTTTTGAAGTCACAATGGTCCATATTAGTGTGGACACATTCAAAAATATAGGTAGTGTTTTCGTCACTAGTTGTAACCTATCAGGTAGTTCATCAGAAATAAAGGATTTAGAGACACCCGAGTCAAACAATAGTTTCACAACAACATTGAATAACAAGAATGTACCTTCCACTGTAGGGACCTGGTCTTCTTGAACCTCAACCGCGAACACTCTGGCCTGGTTCTGACCACAGCCTGGGTTTTGCCCCAGACTGGCATTATGATTCTGTCTGGCTTAAGGACGCCCATTCTGACCTCCTACCTGGGTATTTTGATGTTGCTATTGTTGGGGAGCCTGCGCTGATGCTGTTGGGTAGTTTTTAGCAAGATGCCTCCTCTATCTGCATAAGAAGCACAATCCCAGCTTCTTAGCATGTTCCCTTGCCTCATCCTTATTTTGTCCCTGTTTCTGTGGTGCATTATCACCATCTTACTTTTCTTTTGAGCCCCTTGATTATTTTCATTACCAGGCCTCTTATTCTTTCCCTTCAACCTTTGTTTCAAGTTGAGTTCTTTCTCCAGAGTTAGGGCCTTTTCTACAACGTCCTTGTAAGTCTTTAGACCCAAAGTCTTCACTATCTTTCAGATCTCCATCTTGAGACCCTGTGCGAACCGGTTAGCCTTCCTTTTCTCCTCCCTGATCAGATCTGGTGAGAATTTGGCCAGTTTCGTGAACTTCCTTTCATATTCAGTTACAGTCGCGTCCCTTTGATTTAGTCAAACAAAGTCCTCCTGTAGCTTGCTCAGGGTTGCTTCTGGAAAGAACTTCTCATAAAAGATCTCTATGAAGTTTTCCCAGCTCATGACATCAACATCCGTATTAGGGTACATCCTCACCATTCGCCACCAACTCCTAGTTGGTCCTTTGAAGTGGTGCCTAGCCAGTGCCACCCGTCTTGGCCCAGTTACCTTCAGTACATTGAGAATTTCCTCCATCTCTTGGTACCAATTGTCTACCGTGATTCAGTCTGCGGTACCATCGAATGAAGGAGGATGAAGCTTTTATGGCTCTATCAGCATTTTCCTCTGCTTCTCATCCTCCAATTGTAATACCCCAACCCCTGTATCTTTAAGCATTGTACATGACCACTATTCTCTTGACGGTGGACTTAACCAATTGGGGGGTCGGGCCAGTGTTACTTTACAAGTGATACTCACTTGTTCTTTTCTTTTCAATATCTCTTGCCTTTGTATAAAAATTCAAGAATACAAAATTTTCACTTTAATAAAATTAAGGAAAATTTAAAAGAGATAAAGAAATTCAAACTATTTTATTCATAATAGAAAGAATAATTCAAAGTACAAAACTTCTCAATGAAAAACTAATCATTACAGCGGACAACTTCAAAAAAAATACTATTTAGTAGAAAAGTATAAAAACCTTGGGTAACATGCCCTTAAAAATTAAAAAAAAAATAATAATGTAAAAACTTTCTAAGGACTATCCATGTTCAACTGCTTCATAGGTTTGACATTCCTGAAAAATAAGAAAGGAAGGAGTGAGCACATAGCCCAGTAGATCCTTTTCGAACAACCACCTTTCATATTCAAACTCATAACACAATCATAATTCAAACACTTGCAATCATTAGGCGTTTCAAACAACAATTTGTTCAAGTCGAGTCTTAGACCAAAAGGGCCTTTAATCCCTTGATGCTCTTAACTGAGTAAACAGAGCCCACTCCGCATCAACCCGTTAGTGGCATGTGTCAGCATCAACTTATTACACGTGATGACCCACCAGGTAATGTGGTACACAACCCTCAAGTACTTAGGTCTGAAAACCATGTGACCTAACTCATATGAAAAGAACATCCATAGTGTCGCCTTGACCACTTTGATGGTATGTGGTTACTATCACCATCGTCTTAGATTAAATCTCATATCATGATCTCATAAAATAAACTTCAGAATATGAAATCAAACTAAAATTCAAAATATACATAGTCAATTCATGAAACACTCATAAAACATGCATCATACTTTAATTTAAAAGCCTAAGCATGATACTAACAAGTCATCGATGATATGATTGCTCAAACATGAATCAAAACTGAAATATTAAAATAAACATTTAAAATTTTACAACTGAAATTGAAAATCTTTGAATTTAGTGAAAAACACACAAACAATGAGCATGCCATGAATTTAAATAAGAACAAAATGGTGTTTTAGACATCACTTCCACCTTGTGACGCTTTCTTCAAAAATTTCGTTAGCAATTCCCCCACATACTAGTGCCAATGAAGATCGCCCAACTTAATTCCCCAATTCGAGAGAAGAACTTCTCACACACAAGTAAGAGGAAGGAAAGATGGGAAAACGTGACAAGAAGAAGATTTAGAGAAAAAAAAGAGGCAATTTCAACTCTTATTTTTGGAATGAGGGAATTGGGAGACTAGGGGGGTTTATATAGGTTTTCAAAGGGAGAAAAATAGAAACTTTTGAGTTTTTCTTGGAGTAAAACACCTAAATTCTCTTTAATTTCGTACTTTCTAATTTTAAGAAATAAATGAGTATTTTTTTCGAATTTTTTTCAAAATTTAGAAATCAATTTTTGGATTTTAGAAACACTTTTTCAGATTTTTCGTGATTTTTCAGTAATTTTTGGTTTTAATTTCAGAACCTTCGATCTAGGCCGTCAAATTAATCTCGGATCGATCAACGAAATCGGTGCCTCAAATCTCAGCACTTGGATCGTCTTCGAGTTTCGCACGCGAATCTCGTTCGTGATTAACGAAAACGTTTCAGATCGTCAGATCATCCTCGAGCGCAACACATCCGATTGCGATCAACGAAAACGCCTCAGATCGTCGAATCGTCCTCGAGTGCAGCACCGAATCTTCGTTCGTGATCAGCGAAATGCTTCTAGACCATTGGATCAATCTCGAGTGCTGTGTGCGGATCTTTGTTTGCGATCAATGAAACTACAAGCACAGATCTTGGCTGCACGATCAACTTCGAGCACAGTGTTCGGTTTCCAAATTGCATTTTTGCTCTTGCGTTGTGCTCTGTTAGATTTGATGGATCGATCGTGACCGTTTGATCTTGATGATTCGGTGCATCCAGGCATTGGTGCAAACTTGATCGTGGCTTTCAGATCATGAGATCTGATTTAGATTTATAGTTTGCAGCCATTGGATGTGTTTTAAGTTTTTTTTTTTATTTTTCAACCAAATTTCATGTTTTTCTTTTTGGATTTTTACCAAATCTTGATCCCAATTGACTTTCTAATCTTGTTTTCAACAAAAATTGCACATATCCTTGCATTTTTGGCTATGATATCCCATAATATACATTATATTCATATATTTTCTCCCAAAAATCCGTTCAATTGATTTTTATTCTTCATTTGGGTAAACTAGGACTTATCAAAATTTTCATCCATCAATTCCATATAATTTTCTAAATAAAAATTCAAATTTCATATGAATTTTTCAAGATGTTACAACCTACTTTCCATAGAAAAAATTTCGTCCTTGAAATTTGTACATATTTAGATATTCCGTGTTAACAGATGCAGGTACTTGGTCTTCATTTCGCTTTGGAGTTCCGACGTGGTTTCTTCTACCCCATGATGTTTCATGAATTATGTCCCCTATCTCTATAAATATAAATAAATTATTCCTCTATTGATCGCTAATAATAGTGGAATTAATAGTGCAGAGTCAAAAAGTGATTCTGCCTGAAGGCTATTGATGAACCAACCCTCCCAATCCACCCATAAAAAGTCCCTATATCTGGCATAATCCACAGCACCTTCACTAATGGGATATCCTTTGTTCTTAGATTCTGTACCTTGTGGTCAAGGATTCTGACCGTTGTTTCCTCATAGGTAGCATTATCTTGAATATTCACTTCCTCACAGTGAATTATGTGAGAGGGGTCAGGTTCATATTTCCTCAACATGGATACATGGAATACGTTATGTGCTAAAGTCATTCGGTTTGGTAGGTCTAACTCATAAGCACATTCCCAGTTTCTTCTAAGTATTTCAAAGGGTTCGATAAACCTTGGAGATAACTTCCCTTTGAATCCAAACCTTTTGATACCCTTTTGATGATTGATCCTCAAAAATACTTTGTCCCCAACTTGGAACTCTAATGGTCTTCTCCTTTTGTCAGCGTAGCTCTTTTGATGGCTCTATGCAGTAGTCAGTCTCTTTTGTATCAACTTGACTTGGTTTCTCGTTTTTCCACCATGTCTGGCCCAGTTAATACTTGATTTTCAAGTTCAACCCAATAGGTAGGTGATCTGCAGGGTCTTCCATAGAGAGCTTCGAATGGTCCCATATTTATGCTTGCTTGATAATTGTTGTTTTAGGCAAACTCTGCCAAGTGTAAGTACTTGCTCTATTTTTCCTTGAAGTCTAAAACGCAAGACCTCAACATATCTTCCAAAATCTGGATAACTCTCCCAGACTGACCATTCTTCTGAGGGTGAAAAGTTGTACTCATGGTAACTTAGTACCCATCTATTTTTGGAGGCTCTGCCAAAATTGTGAAGTAAAGTGAGCATCTCTATCAGACACGATAGTCTTGGGTACACCATGAAGTCTGACAATTTCTTTTACATAGATTTTTACCAGCTTCCTGACTTGGTCTTTGGATCTGATTGGCAAAAAGAAGGCTACTTTGGTGAGACAATCCACTATCACCCAAACGGTATCTTCTCCTCTTTGGTTTTTGGGTAAACCACTAACAAAGTCAATGGCAATGTTATCCCACTTCCATTTAGGGATTAGAAGTTGTTGTAACAATCCAGAGGGTTCCGATGTTCTACTTTCACTTGTTGATATGTTAAGCACTCAGAGACATATTTAGCTATGTCCCTTTTCATTTCCTGAGGTTCTGGTACATCTTATCCCCACCAGGGTGCATGGTATACTTAGTCTGATGAGCTTCATCAAGTATGACCTACTTACTCTATCCCTGTTGAGGTACACATATCCTTTCCCCGAGCCTTAGGATGTTTTCAGCATCCATCCTGAAGTCAATATGCTTTCCTTGTGTGACTCCTTCAATTAGTTGAGCAAGCCACTTGTCTTGCCTCTGTTCATCCCTGATCTGATGCAATAGGTCCGACTGGCAAGACATATTGTAAAGATAGGCTTCTTTCTCGTTAATGTTTACACCCAACCTAAAATCATCGATCAACTGGTACATCTAGCCTTTTTATTCCTCCTGTTTGTTTAACTTCCTACTCAAGGCATCGACCACCAGTTCTTTCTAGGTGTAAATGTAATTCAAACTCTTGTAATCAGAGAATAGATCGAGTTTCTAACCGTAAAGATAATGTCTCCAAATTTTCAAAGCAAACACTATGGCTGCTAGCTCTAGGTCGTGAGTGGGGTAATTTCTATCATAGACCTTTAGTTGTCTTGAGGCAAAAGCGATGGCTTGTTTTTCTTCCATTAGGACTGTGCCCAAGCCACTCAGTGAGGCATCAGTATACAGTGTGTAAGTAACACCAGGAGTTGGGGTGACTAGAACAGGAGCCGTAGTCAATCTTGTCTTTAGTTCTTGGAATGACCATTCACATTTCTCATCCCACTGGAACTTAACTCCTTTTCTGGTCAACTTAGTCACAGGTTCTGCCAACTTGGAAAAATCCTTAATGAACCTTTGTAGTAGCCTGCCAAGCCCAAGAAACTTTCAATTTCTATTACTGTCTTGGGTTGCTTCCAGTTCATAACAACTTCCACTTTTTCCGGATCTACAGAGATGCTTTTTGCTGACATTACGTGGCCAAAGAACTTGACTGTCCTCATCCAGAACTCGCGCTTACTGAATTTAGCATATAGTTAGTTTTTTTTGAGAGTTTCTAATACGATCCTCAAGTGTTTTAGGTGTTCAGCTTTTAACTTAGAGTAGATTAGGATATCATCCATGAATACCACTACAAACTGGTCAAGGTACTGTTTGAACACTCGGCTCATCAAATCCATGAAGGTTGCTAGGGCATTGTTCAAACCAAAGGGCATCATGGTGAACTCGAAGTGTCCATATCTTGTTCTAAAGGTCTTCTTGTGAATGTCAGACTCTCGAATCCTTGGCTGATGATATCCTGACCTAAGATCAATTTTTGAAAAATGAGTGGCTCCTCGTAATTGATCAAATAGGTCGTCAATCCTTCGTAAAGGATATATAATCTTTACTGTAGCTTGATTCAACTTTCGATAGTCGACACACAGTTGCAAGGAACCATCCTTCTTTTTCACGAATAGTACTGGGCCTCCCCAGGGTGATTCACTCGGCCTGATGAAACCTTTCTCCCTGAGCTCGTCCAGCTGAGTTTTCAACTCAATTAGTTCTACTGCCGCCATTCTATAAGAAGGTATGGCTATAGGGTTGGTTCCAAGGTGAAGTTCAATCTTGAACTCTAACTCTCTAGCTGGTGGTAGTCCAGGTAAGTCATTTGGCAACACATCCTCATACTCACTGACTGCAGCTAGGTCGTGAATATTCTTCAAGTCAGTAGGTTCTTCTTCAGAGAGTTCCTCGAACTCATTCGTCTGCTACAAGCAATTCAGTAAGGCTAGGGTTGGACTCCTTGGTGGTCTCTGCATATCCCCATCGATTTTAAAGATCTCCCTAGAAGGTAATGTTATGGTTACCTGTCTCTTAGGATAATCTATCTGGGCCTAGTACTAGTCTAACCAATCCATCCCCAAGATTACATCATAGCCATAGAAAGGTAGGGTATATAAGTCGACTGTTAAAAGTTTATCCCCAAACCTAAGGTCACAACTACACATCTTTTTTGAAGTCACAATGGTCCCTATTGGTGTGGACACATTCAAAGTCACAAGCATTGTTTTTGTCACAAGTTGTAACCTATCAACTAGTTTTTTAGAGATAAAAGATTTTGAGGCACTCGAGTCAAATAATAGTCTCACAGCAACGTTAAACAATAGGAATGTACCTTCTACTACAAGGGTCTGGTGTTCATGGGTCTCAACTACGAACATTCTGGTCTGGTTCTTACCACGGCCTTGGTTTTGCCCTTGATTAGCATTCTGATTCTATCTGGCTTGAGGTCGCCCATTTTGACTCCCCCCCTAAGTATTCTGTTGTTGTTGTTGGGATGCCTGAGCTGGTGCAGTTGGGCAATTTTTTGCCAAATGCCCCTTTTGCTTGCATACGAAACACAATCTCAGCTTCTTAACTTCTTCCCTTGACTCATCATTGTTCTGCCCCTGTTTATGTGGAGCCTTACCACTTTTGCTTTTCTTTTGAGTCCCTTGTTGGTCCTTTCTGTTTCCGTTCCACTTATTCTTTCCTCTCAACCTTTGTTCCAAGTTGAGCTCTTGCTCCAAAATTAGGGCCCATTCAACAACTTCCTTGTAGGTTCGGAGGCCCAATGTTATGATGACCTTTCAGATCTCTATCTTGAGACCTTGTGCAAATCTATTGGCTTTCATTCTTTCTTCTCGGATCAGTTTTTGAGAAAATTTGGCCAGCTCCGTAAATTTCCTCTTGTATTAAGTTACTGTGAGATCCCTCTAGTTGAGTCTCACGAAGTCTTCTTGCAGCTTTCTGAGAGTTGCCTCCAGAAAGAATTTGTCATAAAATTTTTCTCTGAACTCTCCCCAACTCATGGTTGTAACGTTAGTGTTGGGATCCACTTGCATCATTCTCTACCATCCACGGGCGGGTCCTTTGAAATGGTGTATGGCTAGTGTTACTCGTCTATAACCCGTCACCTTCAGCACATTTAGTAACTCCTCCATCTCCTAGTACCAGTGATCAGCAGAGATGTAGTTAGTAGCTCCATCGAATGAGGGAGGGTAAAGCTTTTCGAAATCCAGCAGCATCTTCTTCTGTCTTTCATCTTCCAGGTCCTCTGGATTCCTTTGATGTTCCTGAGGTACTGGTGCTGGGACTTGGTCTGGAATAAGTTCAAGTGTTTGATTCTGCGAAGCCACCTGAGGGATTATCTGTGGAAATGTCCTTCTCAATTGATGTAATACCCTCTGTGACATTACATTCATCATGGCTTCCATCCGTGCCTCCATTCGTGCTTCCATCCCAGTAGGTAATTCCCGCTTTTGTTGTTCAATCTCCTTAGAGGTGGTAGATCGAGTAATGTACCTCCTAGCTCCAGCCATTTACTTGTAAAATTGAGCAAAGTGTCAGTATGTGTCAAACATTCGTACCATTATGGCTCTAGATTCATGTTTATAGGTTCTCAATTTGTTCAGTGGCCTAAAGTCTTTCTTCTAGGTTTTCTCCATGCGTATTAGGTACAAGATTTGGTTTTAAAGCAAATAAACATTACAACATGCATATCATACAATCATACAATAAAGCTAGCACAGCAGGTTCCAAGCATCCACCTAAGCTTTCAGGTTCAATTGTCCCATACCGCTCTACCCCTTCCACTTAGGCTTTCGCTTAGAATAGAGCTACACCCAAAAATTTCGCAAATTGCTCGATAAGTAAGGTTCCCAAGCCCATTATACTCAACCGTCCCATACCAGCGAGCATAGAGAAACCCATTCTGCCAGAGTAACTGGTCATTCACCACACATGGTCCATCATTCTCCGAGTCTAGGCTTCTTCCATAACCCCAAACTCCTATGCATCCCATACTACATAGAAACTAAAAATTATAGAAGCTTCCTGGTCTCTTGTCCTGATTAAACAATTTTCTATTTTCACACAAGTTTCAGTCTCTAGCCTATGTTCTAGATTTTTATGGTTTTCATCCACTATGCCACCCATTGTTACACCTGTTTCTACCTAAGGTCATTTCTCTGGACCTAGGGTTCGGTTCTGGTTGACTTACAACCTCTGTCGGGCCAAGATACCACCTTTGGCATCTTTTTCAATTTCTAATCAATTCCTTGACTACTCATATAAGTTGGTGGGACAACCTCCAGATCGAGCAGCGAAACCGAAGTCTGCTTCGCAACCGCACTTTCTAGGGCGAGATAACCCACCTGCCTTTCAATATTTAACTTTACTTAGGACGACGCTTACTCACTATCATAATTCAAACACTTGCCACAGTGTTTCAAACTCATAACAGAATCATAATTCAAACACTTGCAATCATTAGGCGTTTCAAACAACAATTTGTTCAAGTTGAGTCTCAGACCAAAAGGGTCTTTAATCCCTTGATGTTCTTAATTAAGTAAACAGGGCCCACTCGACATCAACCCGTTAGTGGCATGTGTCGGCATCAACCTGTTACATGTGGTGACCTACCAGGTAATGTGGTACACGACCCTCAAGTACTTAGGTCTGAAAACCATGTGACCTAACTCATATGAAAAGAACATCTATAGTGTTGCCTTGACCACTATGATGGTACATGGTTATTATCACCATCGTCTTAGATTAAATCTCATATCATGATCTCATAAAATAAACTTTAGAATATGAAATCAAACTAAAATTCAGAATATACTCAGTCAATTCATGAAACACCCATAAAACATGCATCATACTTTAATTTAAAAGCCTAAGCATGATACTAACATGTCATGGATGATATGATTGCTCAAACATGGATCAAAACTGAAATACTAAAATAAACATTTAAAATTCTAGAAGTAAAACTGAAAATCTTTGAATTCAGTGAAAATACACAAACAATCAACATGCCATGAATTTAAATAAGAACAAAAGGGTGTTCTAGAAATCACTTCCACCTTGTGACGCTTTCTTCAGAAATTTTGGTAGCAATTCCCCCAGGTACTAGTGCCAATGAAGATAACCCAACTTAATTCCCAAATTCAAGAAAAGAACTTCTCACACACAAGTAAGAGGAAGGAAAGATGGGAAAAGGTGCCAAGAAGAAGGCTTAAAGAAAATAAGTCGCAATTTCAACTCTTAGTTTTGGAATGAGGGAATTGGGAGCCAAGGGGGGTTTATATGGGTTTTCAAAGTGAGAAAAATAGAAACTTTCGAGTTTTTTCTTGGAGTAAAATACCTAAATTCTCTTTCATTTCGTACTTTCTAATTTTAAGAATAAATGAGTATTTTTTTCAGATTTTTTTTGGAATTTAGAAATCATTTTTCAGATTTTAGAAACTTTTTTTGAATTTTTTGTGAATTTTTTGTAATTTTTTGTTTGAATTTCGGAACCTCAAATCTCAGCGCTTGGATTGTCCTCGAGTTTCCCACGCGGATCTCATTCGTGATTAACGAAAATGCTTCAAATCGTTGGATCATCCTCGAGCGCAGCACATCTGTTCGCGATCAACAAAAATGCATCAGATCGTCGGATCGTCCTCGAGCGCAACACTGGATCTTTGTTCGCGATCAATGAAATGCGTCTGGACTGTCGGATCGACCTCAAGTGCTGTGTGCGGATCTTAGTTTGCGATCAACGAAACTGCAAGCACAGATCCTGGCCACATGATCAACCTCAAGCACATTGTTCGGTTTCATGATTACGTTTTTGCGCCTGCGTTGTGTGTCGTTGGATTTGACGATTCGATCGTGGTCATTTGATCTTGATGATTTAGTGCATCCAGTCGTTGTTGCGAACTTGATCATGGTTGTTGGATCATGAGATCTGATTTATATCTACAGTTTGCAGCCATTGGATGTGTTTTAAGTTTATTTTTTTTTATTTTTCAGCATAATTTCTTGTTTTATTTTCATATTTTTGCAAAATCTTGATCCCAATTGACTTTCTAATCTTGTTTTAATAAAAAATTGCACATATCATTGTATTTTTGGCTATGATATCCCATAATATACATTAGATTCATATATTTTTTTCCAAAAATTTGTTAAATTGATTTTTATTCCTCATTTGGGTAAACTAGGACTTACCAAAATTTTCATCCGTTAATTTCGTATAATTTTCTAAATAAAAATTCAAATTTCATATGAATTTTTTGAGATGTTACACCAATCCCTCTTGAGCCCTCTGATATTTGGGGTCTTGGGCCACAAATGCTGGCTGTCGGACCTAGGTAAGTTAAGGTACTTAAGGTTGTGGTGCCACCTGAAGGATTATCTGTGGAAGTGCCCGCAATAGTTGATCCAGCACCCTCTGCGACATCTCATTCATCATTGCCTCCATTCGTGCCTCCATTCCAGCAGGTGGTTCCTGTTCCCGTTGTTCAGTATTTGCCTCATCAGATGTTCATACTATCATGACTCTAGATTCATGTCTCTAGGCTCTCAATTTGTTTAGTGGCCTAAAGGTTTTTCTTCTAGGTTCTTTTCATGCATGGATACAGGATTTGGTCTCAAAGCACTGAAACATGCATACCACACAATCATACAATCAGGCTAGCACAAGAAGGTTCCATGCTTCCACCTAAGCTTCCAGGTTCAAGTGTTCCATACAACTCTACCCCTTCCACTTAAGCTTTCACTCAAAACAGAGTCACACCCAAGTAATTTTGCAAATTGCTTCATAACTAAGGTTGTTGAGCCCACTATACTCCACTGTCCCATACCAGCGAGCATAGAGAAACTCATTCTGCCAGAGTTACCGACCATTCACCACAGATCATTCTCTTAGTCCAGGCTTTCTCCATACCCTAGAATTCCTATGCATCCCATACTACATAGAAATCGAAAGATACAGAAGCTTCCCGGTCTCGTGTTCTGATCAAACAATTTTTTGTTTTCACACAAGTTTCTGTTTCTAGCCTATGTCATAGAGACTGTTGATCCATTGTGCCACCCCTGGCTACACCACGTTGTTACCTAGGGTTTTTCTTTGGACCTAGGGTTCAATCTGGTTGACTCACAACCTCTGTCTAGTCAAGATTCCATTTTTCACATCTTTTTCGACTTCTATTAACTTTTTTGCCCTAATTTTCCACCTTCTAATTTTTCTTTTATAGGAAATAAGAGTGTTCTTCAACTTCAACTACTCATATAAGGTGGTGAGACAACCTTCAAATTAAGCAGCGAGACTAAAGTCTTCTTAGCAACTGCGCTTTCTAGGGCGGGATAACCCACCTTTTTTTCAATGTTTAGCTTCACTCGGAACAAGACTTACCCACTATCAGCTCAACTTGTAATCTTTGTATCCAAACCAAACATTTCAAAATGTATCGTTCCTTTTTGAAAACACTTTCTAAAACATTTTTCAATTTTCAAAAATACAAAATAAGGCACTAAAATTTTAATTCAAATCAATTTGAAGCCCTAATTTGAGTTTTTAATTCTCGTCAAGCAACAAATGCTTGACTTTCTATTTCTAGTGTAATTAACACATGTTTAGGCTTGACTTTCTATTTTAATCCCAAGGCACCTAAAGCCTAGGCTCTAGTGTAATACCCCAAAATTTTGTCAAATAATTAAAGATAAATAAGTTTGAGAAAAATAAATAAAATATGTTGAATAAATTAATTTTGGGTGCAAATGGTGGGTTGGCACATGA
>JAJIYU010008220.1:0-18225 GCA_030144865.1 Tinospora cordifolia | reverse complement strand
GTCATTTTCACTGACCATGTATATATTTTGAACAGGCTGTGTGGCCAAACATTTCTTTTTGAGACTGTTGTATATTTTAGAAATGTTATTGGGACTTTGGCTCTGTGAGCCAATTTTTTATCACAGTTTTGAGATGAATTTTATGATGTTACGTTCAGAGACTATTATCATGTATATGATAGTTTTACTTGAGCCCTGATAGATGGGTTAATGTGTTGATGGTTTCCGCTACAGAGATTTGCTTTCCATTATAGATATTTACTGTGAAAAATCCGATGAAGTATTTGAAACTATTTTTCTGAATTATGATATTCACCGATAGACATAGCAGCATGTTTATCAGGATTGATATAGTTTTTTCTCATTTGCTGAAAATTGAGACTTGGGTTTAGTGTGTAGAAAGAGGTTGACAACCCCGGATTGCCGAAGGATCAGACCCTTAGAGAGATTAAAAGTCCCGTGCACAGCAGAGAGCTGACGAGAGCGCTAGCAGATGCATTGGCCCCACGTGATGCATGCATGAGGACTTGGGTTCCAGTCCGGGGGCCCCACGTGACGCATGCTTGATGTACTGTATATGATCCACTGGGCTCTTGAGCTCACCCCATTCTTTTTTTTCAGGTAACTATTGGAGACATCGCCCTAGCAAATCAATGTAAATTAGTAGTTGTGCCTCACAGTATGAGGATAGTAGAAAATGAACTGTATTGTAGGGATTGTGACCCACTATATTTGATCATGTCAGATGTCGATAGTATTTGTATTATAAAAAATTGGTTATGGGGCCCACAGAATTGATCATAAATTAATGTCTTTAGTTATTGTGTAATCCCAAGATTATTGTTGTTCTGTCGTATTTATACTTTATTTTGTACCTTGGGATATGAACTGATGAAACTAACAGATGTGGTAAATGATGTAAAGAAAAAGTAATATCCCCAGTTCTCAGATAGAAAGCAGGATTGACTGCACTCGAAGGTAATAAGATCTCATGCTACGAGACAACCACGTCGACTATGACGTATGTGACATATTCGGGAGCTGGGGTGTTACAAAGGTGGTATCAGAACCTAGTCTTTAGATGCCTTGGGCAAGAATTAGAAGGAATTAACTAGTAAAGTAAGACTATTTATTTATTTAAATTAGAAGCCCTACTTCCTATTTTAGAAACTAAAATTATTTTAAAAAAAATTGCTTTTCGAAAAGAACTATATGTTTTCAACGGTTTTGTTTAGATACAAAGATTACAAGTTGAGTTGATAGTGAGTAAGCCTTGTCCCGAGTAAAGCTAAACATTGAAAGGGAAATGAGTTATCCCGTTGTAGAAAGCACGGTTGCTAAGTAGACTTCGGTCTCGCTGTCCGGTCTGGAGGTTGTCCCACCAGCTCATACGAGTAGTCGAAGTTGAAGAACACACTTATTTAAAAAAAAGAAGAAAACCAAGAGGTGGTAATTAAGGACAAAGAACTTACGACAGTTTAAAGTTGATGTCAAAGGTAGTATCGAGAATAAATCAATGTTGTCAGTTTGACAAAAGAATCTTTTAACTAGGATTTGAGACCCTAAGTCTAGGGAAGAGACCTTAGGTAGAAACTTGGGTGTTGTTAAGGGTGGCACAGTGGATCATAAATAAAAACTTTTAGGGCATAAGCTAGAGACTGATAATGTGTAAAAACGAAGCACTTGTTTGGTCAGGACACGAGATCGGGAGGATCCTGTATCTTTGGTTTCTATGTGGTATGGGACGCATAGGATTCAGGGATGTAGAGGAATCCTGAACTCAGAGAATGATGGGCCATATTTGGTGAATGATCGGTGACTTTAGACAAACTTGTTTCCTTTTGCTTGGCTGGTATGGGACAATCAATTATAGTGAGGCTTGGGAAGCCTTAGAAATCGAGACATTTGCAAAATTAATTGGGTGCAGTAAAATCTTTAGGTAGAAGTCTATGTCGAAGGCTAAAGGTGGTATGGGACACACGAACCTAGAGGCATAGGAAGAAGCCTACAATTTTACTATGCTAGCGTGAACTTGTATGATTGTATGAATGCTTGATTGTTTTAAATGCATGCTTTATTTATCTGAATTTTATAAATATGTATATCACAATTATTGTGATCATGAAACTAAATCTTGTACCCAACGACATTAGAGGATTTTAAAAATCCTCAAAACAGAACTTAGAAGCATAAACTGATAGGCCACAAAATAAATCGAGAACTTAGAAATATAAATGTAGCGTCACATTAGCACGGAAGGAACGAAAACCTGATAAAACAAACACAAGAATTGACTAAAGAAAGGAGAACAATCTTTTCAAGTCTGAAAAAGCATTTTATGTCTAAAAGGGGTTCAAGCTTTAGACCCAAATGATTCGACACTCCAAAAAAAAAAAGAAATTTTCGTAGTGGGTAATGATGACCCAAATAACAGATGACCACCTTGATGATCATTTTATGGCTAGCAAAGATTCACAAAGATGTATTGTACTATTTACTAGTAAGTGGTATTATTGGACTGATCCTTTGAGGAAAAATGTTCTTCATTTTAGATAATGAAACCATTCCATTACTTTCAACCCACATAAGTACAACCTCTTTGAGATATACGGTTCATATCGGTAAGATATGAAGTTGGACTAACTTGGAAACTTTGGGCAATTTACGTTAATTACTATTCTGAAAAGGTACGAAGTTGGACAATTCCGTCAACCCAACGTTGATGATCATGTGCCTCAGATTGTCCTACCCAAGATCTTGATGTGATTGAATAGTCTAGGTTATTGTAGTTTATTTACTATGTTTTATCCTCAGTATCTCCTTCCAACACACCATTTCCAACAATAAAAGCAATAATAATAATAATAATAATAATAATACTGAAAAAAACATTCGATTTGGTATTTTTGAGAAAGATTACACAGAGATCAAAACACACACACACAAAAAAAACATTACAAACTGAGATAAGATCAAAGTTGATATAATAACTTTGGTCTCTCTCAATGAAATAAGCCAAAGGAAAACTTCTTCTTCTTCTCCTTCTTCTCCTTTTTTTTCTTCTTCTTCTTATTCTTCTTCTTCTTCTTCCGTAAAGAGGGTTGTTGTCATTGATGAGACGTGTAGCCTCCAAAACCAAGATCTTGATTTACTGGAAAAAGGTCTTCCATGCATCTATTTCCTACTTCATCAACAATATAAACATCGCACGATGATAATAAAGATAATGATGACGAAGATTGCCCACTAGCCCATCTATGATCCAGCTCTTCTATACACCTGGATGAAAACCTTGCATTATTCGACATCAAATCTGATAAAGACCCAGTGTTAGTTGAAGCATTAAAATCAGATACAAGAACATTGTCAGGGTGACCAGGCTCAGTGGCAGTAGTAGAAGGATCAAAATCAATGGGATTTGGGTTGGAAGATGGCCTCAAGCAACTAGCAGAAATTATGCTCTCCAAGTCCATAGATCTTGAATCATTGGAGTAAAAGAAGTTATCGATGTTTTTACTGCCATAGGTAGGAGACCCATTTGATGAAACACACCACACGTATCAAAAGCAAATTAAACGAGTGACAACAAAGTACTAGTACTATTGACAGCAGTAACATTTGAAGTGTTGCTACTGGCATCATTGCTAGGAGGCAAAAAACGAAAGAAATTAGCGTCATTTGGCCAGTGAATGAAATTAGCTTCAATGTCAGTATTAAAAGTTCCAAGCCAGCATTTTCCTTGAGCCAAATTAATCTCTGCAGAGTATCTTTCCGAAGGCCGTGTCCTTATACCAATAAACTTTCTTAGTCTCCTTCTATTGGACCATATGATGACCTTTTGATCACTAGAGCTGCTAGCTTGAGCTGTGGTCATTGTAGATTGGATTGGAGAAAGGTTCACTTGAGAAGAACCACCAGTTGCTTGAATTTCATAGATCTTAAAAATTTCTCTAAGTCTATTTGAGCTTGATGTTGTTGAAGGAGGTAGAGGAGCTTCTGAGCACATCGAGACAGAGACTAGAACTTTCGATTCTGATAGAAAGACAGGGGATGAATCAGAACGAGTAGATCAACAGAATAAAGGATTCTTACCTTTAGGAGACAATTCCAATTGGGATGGAGACAACTGAGACTTTCGCGTGAAGAGAACTGCAAGTGAAAGATCATCATCGGAAGAATTTGAGTCGAGTTTCACCGGTGGTGGACGAACGGACTTACGACCTAAATCTGGAATTGAACTTTATATTGGAATTGACCCTACAACTATTTTTTTTAAAGCTTGAGACAAAGGTTTCAAAATTGAACTTTATTATGGAATTGACCCTACAGCTATTTGTTTAAAACAACAATAAGAATGAGTATCACCTACCTATTCAATCAATTGAAAGAAACCACCCAATTCTTAAAGATTAATCTTAAGCTAAATCTCTTCACCCAAAATACCTAATCAAACAACATGGAAGTGGAT
Source organism: Tinospora cordifolia (assembly GCA_030144865.1). Taxonomy (NCBI): domain Eukaryota; kingdom Viridiplantae; phylum Streptophyta; class Magnoliopsida; order Ranunculales; family Menispermaceae; genus Tinospora; species Tinospora cordifolia. The sequence continues at coordinate 13,757 of JAJIYU010008220.1, read as the reverse complement.
AAGTACAAATTTCGAGGACGAAATTTATTTTTAGGGAGTAGGTTGTAATACCTAAAATTTTAGTATTGTAATACCCAAAATTTGGGTTTAAAAAAAAATTACTGTACTAATATATGATTACTGTTCAAAAATACAGTCACTATTTTGTCGGCAGACAAATTAAGGTTCGGTGGTTTCTATAGCTACAGTAACAAATACTGTAGCTACAGTAACAAACTATTAATAACTGTACAGTTTCGCCTTTTTCTGCCAAAAAAATCTATATAAACCCTCCCTCATTCTAAAAATTTATTCCAGCAAGAAAGAAATAATTTCCTTGCTTACTCTCTTTACGTCTCTTATTTTTCGGCTGTTTTAGACAACAATTATAGTAGTAGGAAGGGAAAAATCTCATTTTCTGCATAGAAAGTAGTAAAAATTTACTATTGAAGCAATTGGAGGCTTTTTTTGATCAAAGCAGGTATAATAACTCTGCTCTAGTCTCTATTTAAGATTGGAGGTGTCGTCGTTCATTTCAGTACGCATACATAGTTTACTGTTCATATATATGAAACTATTCATGGGCAGCTATTAAATCACATTTTTAAAACGTAAATCCTAAAGAATGTTGGCCAAAGACTCGGAATAAGTTGAGATAATACTGCAAGGATTTAGGAAATTACTACTGAGGTGGAAGTAATTGCTCTACTCTCTAGTATTATTTGAATTTTAATGTTGAATATGTGATATTTACATTGTTTGAATGCTTAGAAATATGTAAGGATATTGATTAAATGATTTGTGAAAGATTTTCCTGTCTTTTTAAATTATATCGCTTATGACAGAGAGAGTATGCTCTGTAGTTGCATATTATACGATCTTCTACATCAGAAATCGAAAGTCATTGTTTTCATTTATAAAAATATTGAATTATGATGTTATACTGATGAAATGTTGAAATATTTATTATGCTTTATACACAAAAATAAGATTAAATAAAGATTTCAACCACGTACCGACGTGGGTACAAACGTCCTTCGTGTGTGTTCCATGCAGAATTAGAACTGGTTGTCAAGATTGACACCAAAGTGGACTGAGTTTCAAGAATGATCCCACTTCACTGAGAAGGATTTGAGTTTCAAGATTGATCTCTCTCCCTAGATCTGGAGCACAGAGGTTAACCCTTTTGGTCTAATTGACAACTTTTGACAATTAAATGTTTGAAATGCCTAAAGGATGATAAGTATTTGCATGTTCAGTGTTTGATTTAAATAATGCTATTGATGTACTGTGTATGATCTACTGGGCTCTTGAGCTCACCCCATTTTTTTTCAGGTAACTATTGGCGACATCGCCCTAGCAAATAAATGTAAATTAATAGTTGTGCCTCACAGTATGAGGATAGTAGAAAATGAACTGTATTGTAGGGCTTGTGACCCACTATATTTGATCATGTCAGATGTCGATAGTATTTGTATTATAAAAAATTAGCTATGGGGTCCACAAAATTGATCATAAATTAATGTCTTCAGTTATTGTGTAATCCCAAGATTATTGTTGTTTTGTCGTATTTATACTTTATTTTGTACCTTGGGATATGAATCGATGAAACTAACAGATGTGGTAAATGATGTAAATAAAAAATAATATCCCCAATTCTCAGACAGAAAGCAGAATTGACTGCACTCGAAGGTAATGGCGTCTCATGCTACGAGACAACCATGTCGCCTATGACGTATGTGACAGATTCGGGAGCTGGGGTGTTACACATATACATGCAACTACATACATACATACATACATACATACATACATATATATCCTTATTAATATATTTTAATAGTATCCTTTCAAATATATTAATAGGGATAGAGAAAACATACACTACTGCCAAACGAGATATTTGGACAGTGCAACCCATTACAAAAAGCAATTATAGCGATCAAATGATATTTTTCCCACTACATAACGAATCTCCAAACTTATAACTCTTTCCCAATTTTGTTATATAGAGATCCAAGTTGCAAACAAAATATTGGATATTTTTCAAACAAGCTATTACAATTTACTCGTGTACAAAGGAAAGTCTTGCATTTCTTTCCTCCCAAATGCAATACCAAACAGAGAACAAAATGGATTTCCAATACTGCTAGATCTTGGAGGCTGAGACAACTTTAGGAATTTGGAACAAATTATCTGCAGGAGGCAGAACTATGCTCCTTTGCTTTTAATTCCACCAGTTCCAAACCTGTTGCACCACCCTACATTCCCCGAAGACGTGCTTGGTCAATTCCAAACTATTCCTGCACATCATACAGATTGAAGGATTCAAACAATGTCGAGGAAAACATTTTTGGAGATTATTTGAAATATTTAACTTATGAAGACTAATCAACCATGCTAAGATGTGTGCTTTTGTAGGGGCTTTCTTCTTCCATATGAATTTTGCTAGAACGTTCGATTGTGAGATCGGTTCAACGTTCAATTATGACATAAAAGATCAAATTGAGAAACGGTTATTGTCCTCCCCACGCCACAATGGCTTGTCTTCTTTATTTGTATTGTCTAAGTGGAAGCTATGAAGTTTAAACAATAAATCACTCAATTTTGCCACGTATCTTTCTCCTACATTGCTGCAAATATGTTAATTCCATTCCCAATGCACTTTGTCCCCCTCCATGCTGTGGGTTAAGAATTCAAAAATCGACGCATTAGGTTTGGTAGACTACTTATACACTAGAGGAAATTGATCTCTTAGTCTCCTTGTACCACACCAAGTGTCTTCCCAAAAATTCACCTTATCCTCTCTTCCCACCTTCCACATTATATGTGGTTTGAAATTATCGTAAATTTTGTAGATATCCTTCAATGGAGAACAATGGTTACTGTTCCTCTTCAGATCAACTTCCTTGCCGTGAGCCTTCGCACCATGTATGCTATTTACTATCCTTGCCCACATTGTCCACGACTTTTCCTACATACGCCACAACCATTTGCCCCTTAGGGCCATGTTTATCCTTGCCAAACCACATATGCCCAAGCCTCCACGATCTATGTCTCTGCATACCTAGTCCTATTTCACCAAGTTACGCCCTTGATGATCCTCTTTATGTTGCCACAGAAAGTCTCTCATAAATTTCTCAATTATAGTAGCCACCTTCTTTGGCATTCAAAAAATAGAATAAAATATGTTGGCAAAGCTTCCAAAGTTGTTTTTATCAAAAGAAGTCTACCACCTCTTGAGAGGTAACTCTTTTTCCACGCAACTATTCTTCTTTTGATGGTTTGAACCATTGGATCCCAAAATCCATTTATGTTCGAGTTTCCTCCCAATGAAAGTCCCAGATATTGCATCGGCCATTTTCCAAATCAGATCTTTAGGCCTGTAGCCAAACTGTTCACCATTCCTTCCTCCATATTTATGCCCAAAAGCTGACTCTTCTTTCTGTTTATGTCTAACCTTGCCAGAAAGTAGAATGCATTGAGAGATTCCATGACCACCTCTATTTCCTCCTTTTGGTTTTGCAAAAATATCAAGCAGTCATCAATAAACAAAAGATGGGTGAGTTGGATTTTATCTTTGCGTACTAGCATGTCCTCAAGCCTCCCTGCCTCTACAACTTGCTCAAGAATTTTGGTAAGGGAATCTACTACTATTTTGTACAGAAATGGGGAAGGTGGATCACCTTGTTGCAATCCTCTATGAGCGTCAAACTGTCCTTTGGGTCTTCCATTAATGAAAATAGAATAGTTTATTGTCTGCAGTTAAGCTTTTATCCATCTTTGCCATTTCTCCCCAAAGGTTTTTTTGCTCTAGCACGAAATTCAGGTAGCTCCACCAGACAAAATCATAGGCTTTTGCGAAATCCACTTTCAGAAGCAACCCCTTTTGCCATTAGTCCTACAGTCATCCACTGCTTCATTGACAATCAAGATGGCATCCATTAGCTGTCGATCTTTAACGAAAGCCATTTGATGTTCACTGATAGTACTAGGAAGAACTACTTTGAGTCTGTTGGCTAGGGTCTTGGCTATGATCTTGTATATACTTGTTGTGAGACTTATAGGTAAAAAATCCTCAACCCGCATTGAATTGTACTTCTTGAGAAGAAGACAAATGTAATTATCATTCACTTTCCTGTTAAATAATGGCGTCCTTGTGGAATTCCTTCAAATAGGCTATGATATCCTATTTAACAACGTCACAGTTATATTGAAAGAAAGTCATAATTAAGCCATTTGGACCAGGGGTCTATCCACCATCACAGCTAAACACCGCCTCTTTTATTTCTTCTTCTTCGAATTCTCTCTCCACCCATTGGGTGTCTTCTGCTGTGATACCTTGCCACTTAACCCTGTCAATTCCCCATTTAAGGTTAGATTTTTCCTTAAATAGGTCATCCAAATAATTGATTATAAGAATCTATATGTCAGTATCATCTTCTAGAATATATCTTGATTTGTCTTCTAATTTTGAGATAATGTTTATAGCCTTCCTTAGAGACATAATTTTGTGGAAATATTTTGAATTAACATCCCCCTCCTTTGCCCATTGCATCTTAGTTCACTACCATCTCTTCCAGTCTTGTCGGCATTCCAACAGACAAATTTCCTTGATCAGCTTCTTCCTTTCCTCAAAAAGGTTGGGGAGATCTTCTATTTCCATCTTCTTATCCAACTACCTTAGAGACTCCATTAGATCCAATTTCCTGGACGCATCTTCCGCTGTGTGCCCCTTGTTCCAATTCCTTAATTTTCCTTTTATGTTCTAGAGTGTAACACCCCGACTCCAAATCAGACCTCCCGTCACGTGCTATGGGTCTAGCATGGAGATATGCCCCCTTAGGTAGAGATGCATCACGTGCGGGTCGTCGGCCATTGAAAATTGGAATGCTACTTAAAGTATTTTTGTCAAATTCTTTTTCTTCAAATTTGAGTTCTTGAAAAATAATTCTCAAGGAAATATATAGAAATATAATTTTCATAAAACAAAAGATCAAAATAATCACAGTTAGACAAAACAAACTAAACATTTGAAATGTTAAACATATATTAAAATGATAAATGTTAAACATATAATATTGTTTAACGACATGATCGACTGAAATCTAAAACCAAAATAAATACATGTAAATCAGTTCAGTAAAAATAAACAAAATATGACCTCCAAATTCTCCTATCCCGGATAACCTCGCCCATGAGGTTACCAATCAAAAGTGAGGGTCTTCTGACATAAGTTACAGTACTCTACATCCATGTGTACTTGAAAAATAGAAATAGGAATGAGCTCGAAAGCCTTGTGGATCATTCTTATATATTACACGCATTATACCAATTAAAATTCAAAATATTACAAACACTTTCACACATTAGACATTCAAACATTCAATTATTTTGGTTGTAATCTAAGACCGGAAGAGTGTTGAGATGACTCTCAGTATTCCCTGTGATCTGAATCAGAAACAAATCTCAGGTAACGCCTAAGGCCAATTACCTATCAGAATGACAATCTAAGGGAGTGTACATACTACCACGTAATACCATCTCTCAAGGACTTCTTGCTATCCCAGACAACTCATGGTTGAGAATATCTACGATTCGCCTTATAGCTCGTCGATCTTAAGCAGTGGCATATAGGAGATACCACGTCAATCCATTTCAAGCTTGTCAATCGCACCGGTATGTAGATTCTTAATAATCCTTCATCTTATTTTTAGTTTTACAAACAAGCTCAATCATACCAAACATCACACACACCATAAAAATTTATCAAATAATGCGTGCAATAAAAATGATAAGGTGCATGAGTAAATAATGAAATCTAAATGCATGGTTTTCTATTCAAGCATGCAAGAGAAATAATTCACTTTTCATTATAAAACATCAAAACATTCCAAACAATTTCAAACGATGCCATATTATGATTCTAATTAATTTAAAACTATTCAATCAAATTCTTTAAATTTTAAATCCATATAATATGCATGAGCAAGGAAATCACGCCCACTTGATTTCGTAGACTTTCAAGGCTACCTTGCTTTCCTTCGAGCTATTTGATACTTTAAAATTGTGAAATTTGATTTTTAACAATCGATAAAACTTTCTAAGTTTCTAACACATATTCAATCTCATCCAAAATATTCTTAAGCTTAAATAGTTTCTAAAGTAATTATAAACTTTAAACATCAATTTCAACTAAATTTCTTCGGATAAAAATAAGGTTTCTAAAGCTGAAATAAAAATCATTTTCATTTATTTTTAGATCTTCAGTGTTTATCAAAATTATATTCAAACATACTTCTAAGCTTGTATTTTATAAAAATAACACCTATAATACTTTAAACTTTTAATCTAAAATAAAAATTCTAATAATTTATTCTCAAAGTTCTACAATTCATTCACTTCTAAATAATTTATTTAGATCTGATCGAATAATTTAAAAACATTAAGACTTGAATTTGAGTTCCAAAAATAATTCACCCATGTTAAATAAATCTCATTCTATTGAAAATAAGATTTCTATATCCAAAATTTGAACTAAGCTCCAATGTACTAATTTATCACATAAAATTCATAAGTTAATCTTTTAAAATAGATTATTCATTTCATGAAAAATTATTCATTTCAAGATAATATTTCTCAATCATAGATTTTAAAAGAGTAACTTATGGATAATTTTTCATGAAATGAATAATCTATTTTAAAAGAGTAACTTATGGATTTTATGATTTAAGCCTCCAAAATTTTAATTTGACGATAGAAAATTTATTCTACTTTTTCACATCACGTGAAATAATTTAGGGCTTTAAACCATTCAAAAATCTCTTTAACTCTTAAATGAATAGTTTTTACTTCAATAAGATAAGTCTAATATATAATATTTACTTCAAGCTTCTAAATAAAATTAAATTTCTAGTTTTCGAAACTCTGAATTCCTTAAACTTTGATATCCATATTCCAACCATCTATCACACTTCACACGCATCAAAAATAACATTTCTATCAAAATATTGGATAAGGCTTTAAATTTTTAAAATTCATTTTTTTTTCATTTGTGATAAAAAATAAAAATTTATACTATCTAAAATTTAAAAATTCAAAATGTACTTCTATTTCGTATTCTTTGCGCGAACGACGCCCAAACGGTAGTAGCAGCCACACACGCACACACATATCATCATCGCAGAGCCACGCTTTGGTTCTTCATCTGTTCATCCAAACTCAACAACCATCGTTCCTCCTCTTCACGGTCCAGCAAGCACATCACGACCCTAAGATCTCGGTTTTCTCTCTTTTTCGTCCAAACAGCCGCAGATCTGCGTTTCTTCTTTGCACAACACAGCAACGGCAGCCAACACACAATCGCGGTTTTGCTCTGCATTCTTCAGTAGCAGCAACAAGAAAAACCAGAAGTTGTTGGTTTTCATGTTCATGGTTGATGGCCACCACAGCTACTATGTTTTCCTTTCCTTCACGGACCGACAGCAACGCAAAAACCCCCAAATCGATGCCCTAACTTTCGTTGCTCTTCGTTCTTGTTGACCGTCCAAAACATAGCACAAACACAGCAACGCATGACTGCTAATCTTCTTGTCCAAACGCACAAGCAACTCCCAAAAATCTGTGTTTCAATCTTCTTGTTCGTTCATAAAAACCCCAAATCAACAAAACCCCCAAATCCATCTTGCTGTTCATCGTTCTTCTTCTTCCTCTGTTTTGATTCATCACCTTCATCAAGAAAGCCCGGATTGCAACTCATCTTCGTCACTTTGAAACCCAAAAACGCACCAGATTTGCATCCCCTCCTCTTCGTTCGTCCAGCCAAACACCAACCAGCAAAAGCCAACAAAAAATATGGTTTCTTCTTCTTCAATACACGGTTTCTTACTCTTTTCTTCTTGTTTGTCAAACCAAACCAGATCTGAAATTTTCCCTCTTTCCGTCGATCTTCATCTCCCAAATTAGCAATAGCTGGTTCGTTCTTCTTCTTTCCATCATCAGCCTCTTCATTGTTCCTCTAGAATCTCCTTCTTCGTTTGATCTTCACACCAAACCAAAATCAACGCCCAACTGTTTGTTTTTTTCAATCGATCTTCTTTATTCGTGGAAGTTCCAGATTTTCAGATTTTCTCTCTTTTTTTATCTGGCCAAAAACTAGAGCACTGATTTTTTTTTTGCTTTTTTTTTCATTGTTTTGTTTGCCCTAAACCTTAGAAACCAAGCTTTCAAATTTTTTTGTCCCTTATTCTTTTGGCTCGAATTTCTTTATTTTTATTTTATTATGATTTTATTTATTTATTTTTCACACAAAATGATATGTGCGCATGCGCCACTCGTGCCGTCGCACTTCCGCCCTCGTGAGTATTTTATATTTTTATTTATTTATTTTTTTCTTTCAATCAACTATTAGTTCATTTTTTTTTCTAACCAAATTTTAGATTTTTTAAATTCGTTTATTTCTTTTTTGTGAATTTCGTAATTGTTATATTCTTTTTTTCTCTTGTTTTGATTGACCATTTTATTTTTTTTTTTGTGTACGCGTTCATAAATTTTCGGAGTGTTACATGGACGTCATCATTATCTTTTATCCTTCCCACCATCTACATTGATCCCCTACCCATTCTTGTTGCACCATCTATTTAAACTTTGGCTGATGTTGCTAAGCATTTTCAAATCAAAAAAGGAGTAGGCCCCCATTTACCCACCTCTATATCCAGCAAAAGTGGCCAATGATCAGAAGTTATTCGGTGCAAGCTCCATACCTTTTGATGCCTGAATTTGTCTCCCCATTCATTGTTGCATAAAAATATGTTTAATTTGGACACAAATAGCCTGCTACGGCTGTTACTCCATGTGTAGCTCTTTTTTTCTTCCATGTAGTAGATCATCTTACAATCGCTTCCTAAGCACAAGGGACCTTGAATACTTGATGAAAGAGCTATCATTTCAGTCAAACACTTTTTTTGACCTTCCTTACTGCAAGAACCACAGATTTTTGTATACCATGAGCGTGTTTCTTCCTTGCCGTTAATTTCTACAGTCAAAGAATGCATCCCTTCTTACTTTTCTTGCACCATAATGTTTTTGACGTCCCATAATATATATAAGAATTCTCCTAGTTGCCCAACTGCGAGAATTGTTGCCCAGTCCATAAATCTCCTTTTCCACATAGTTCCTATCAATTCCAGGTTGATCGAAGACTTTTTGGTTTGGTGGACGGCTATCAGGTTTTCCCTAGCAGCTGTTACGGTTTCTTGATGAGACTTCTCTTGGTCTGAAACCACAACCTAGAATTTTCCAACTCAGTATCTCTGCATAAGGACAACTAAACCCTTTGCATCCCGCCCAAAACTTACGGCACTGCAATCAATTGTGAATTGATCGAGAGCAAAAAAATCTTAGACTCGCTCGAACTCCATTCCCTAAGTGTTCTTCCTCACCTCATCGTTGTTGTTTTGATTCATCATTTGATCTTTCACCTCTGAAAAATTGCTCTGTTGATTGTGAAACTTCTTTCTACCCCACTTGGCACGTGGAGTGGGAGAGACGAAGCTCAAACCATAACTCCTTGCTCCATTAGAATATTGGGTTAGAGGATAAGAATAATGTTGGTTACATACCTGATTGGATTGTTTGTCATTCTGTTGGTTTGGTTCACTCATTGTTCCTATGGTTGTCTCCTCAATCATGGTGCCCGCTTTGGTTCAGTCTGATGTATGTAGTCATGGTAGTCCAAGTCTGTTTCAAAGTCTGGTCCAATGGTGGACGCCTAGGCCTCCAAACAAGCCATGATCCTTGCTCTGCTTCTTTCATTGGCTTGCCCATTCTTTTATAAACCTTAAGGTTTACCTGGTCCATCGTTTGTTCTCTCTTTTGGCCCATATCTTGAGTGGGCCTTCTTATCTCATGCTTATTTTCTTGTGACAAACCGATGGGTCAGTCCACCTTCTCAGTTCGTGGCACACCTCAATATTATCCATGTTGTATTAATCCCAATCATAGGGATCATTAAATACAATTAGAGATTAAGGTAGACAACTTGATATCAGTATAGTCTCGACATACACTTTATTAATAATATTAATACATAACAACAGTACATAATTATAATTTATCTTAACATTAAATACTACCACCCATATATATAGCAAATAATACTATAAATTATTGAGTTTATTTACAAACATACATCATTCAATTACTTTTTCTTCAGTTCTCTTCTTTTACTATTTCTTGTCAAGTTCTTTATTTAACCTTCTCATTTATAATTCCTAAAAAATAAAGAAAATGAGTGAGCGTAATGCCCGGTGGGTCTCCAAGTGAGTTTTTTTTTACATATCACCTTAGTTGATAATAATAGCACAAAAATAAGCAAGTAATACATTATAATGCAAATAAAATATGTAATATCAAATAACATCGACTGCATTTATTCACCCACAATTCATTCTTTAGTGAATAAAAACATGTGTATAACTCTAAATTCTAAATTTTATAAGATACAGATATGATAAGCAAACCATAAGTTCCTCCCGACCTTAATACTTTAACTCTTTCTGTATTTTCCAAGCTTGCAACATAGCCTATAGCTCTTAAGAAAGATGAAAAGTGGATATGAAATCAACTATCCCTATTTATAGATTAAATTTTAGTTTGAAATGTCTATGATGTCCAGCATAAAAACGTTATTTCCTTTCATCATTTTCCTATATTATCTCTCCAGACATGTTTTTTGACATTTATTTTATTTCTTCAAAGATATCCCTGAAAATATCATAAATAACGATTATGTCCCCTTTTACCATAATGACCTTGTGAATCTCTAAAATGTTAGAATATGTTACAATCCTTCCCCCTTAAAAGATCTCGTCCTCAAAATTTTATTATACAAAAATTATAATAAATGAAATGTGTAATAAGCATACCTACAGAAGATTCCCCTTCAGAGTCTTCAAAGTATTGCATCCAATGACTATCAAGTACTCATCCGTTGTACTCTGAGGAAGTAGGGGGTTGCCATGGGTGCAATGTTTCGTGTACCACACTATAAGTAGATGGACATGGGTTTTGCAGGTTGGCTTCTGTTAAATCGTGATGATAGTCTTGCATAAAGCTTTCAACATGTAGTGAAGGTGTCACGATAATTGAAATCTAGGGTTACAAAATCGTTTCTGGTAATGGATGGAGATAGGTTTTGGTGGGATTGGAGGTGGTGTAGTTAACTATTCGGTTCCTAGATTGTCAAAGGATTCAAGTGGAAAGGTTGAGTATAGTTCAGATGTGTTAGTCTGATAATAATAGGTAAAATAGGGTTCTATCCAAGTTTCTGGTAGCGGCCAGTTCAAGTGTTAATTACCATGAAGTTGTTTCGAAAATGGGGGCAACTAGTAATGATCCTTTGGCCTCTTGTCTTTGTTTTCGTTGGGATCCATTTGCAAAAATAAGTAGGTAGATATACAATTTGTTTTCTTAGATGCTATTTGAACAGTGTAATATATTTGGAAATAAAGTAATTATTATAATATGCTTACAGTTTCTTATTAATTATTAAATAGTTATGCATATTTCTTTCATATGTCGCTTTTTAATTCCCAAGTTGCTTCTTCAATGTCGTGATGCTTCCATAATAACTTGACTAATGAAATACTTTTATTTCTTAATTTTTTGTCTTTGAATCTAATATTTGTATTGGATGTTCTTGACATCTTCTATTTGAAAGTCTATCCAAGAAATGATCTAGGAAGAATCATGATGATATTTCTTTAACATTGAGACATGAAAAATGTCTTGGATTTTAGCCATAGTCACTGACAACTTTAGCTGATAAGCTATGACTCCTATTCTTTGTTTGACCTCAAAAGGACCAATATATCTTGGTGATAATTTTTCGTTAGTATTAAATTGACGAACTCCTCTTATTGGTTGCACCTTGAGAAAATCACCAACTTGGAACTCCAACGGTTGTCTACAATTGTCAACATAGCTTTTCTGACAGCTTTGAGCGAGTTGAAGTTTTTACCTAATTTTTTGTATCTTTTTAGTTGTCTGTTTTATCATTTTAGGTCCATTCTCCAACCTATTTGACATTTCCATCTAGCATACTGACAATCTGCAAGGTCTTCCATACATTGCTTCAAATGGTGCCATTTTAATACTTGCTTGATAGTTGTTGTTATAACCAAATTCTGCAAGGTGTAGGTACTTTGTCCAACCATCATGATAATCCAAAACACAGGCTTGTAGCATATATTCAAGAATTGGTATTACTCGTTCAGATTGTCCATCGGTTTGTGGATGAAATGTCATACTCCTAGTGATTTTTTAGCCCATTCTGTGTTGAAAGCTTTGCCAAAATCATGAGGTGAATCAGGGATCTTGATCATAGACAATGGTTTGTGGAATTCCATGTGGCTTTACGATTTCTCTTTCATATATTTTTGCTAACTTTGCTGGAGTATCAGTTGCCTTAATAGGCAAAAATCTAGCCATTTTTTGTGAGTTTATCTATTGTGACCCATATTGTATCTTGACCCTTCACATTGCGAGGCAATGCAAAGACAAAATCCATTGCTATATTGTCTCACTTTCATTCCCCTATTGGTAAGGGTTGTAAAAATCTTGATGGTTTCGATGTTCTGCCATGACCTATTGACAAGTGAGGCATATTTCTACATAATTGGCAACTTCCTTCTTCATTCCACTAAACCAAAATTGTCATTTGAGATCTTGGTACATTTTGTTTCCTCTTGGATGTATGGCAAATTTAGACTGATGGAATTCGTCAAGTATTTCCTTTTTTAACTCCTTATTATTTGGAACATATATTCTCTTCTTGTATTAAATAGTTCCATTAGGTGCCAGTGTCCAATGTCCCAAATCGTGTAGCTGGAGTAGTAACGTTTTCTTTTCTTTTAGTTTTGGATCTATTTCTTGTAATGATTTCACCTTTTGTACTAAATTCGATTGGACAATTAGACTTCATAACTTGATTCATGATAGTCTGCTTCCATTTGCAGATTGAATTGATCAATTTCTAAGATCATTTGCCATTGTGAGAGTATGAAAGCTCGTATTGATGCATGTGTCTTTCTAATAAGTATATCTGCAACCACATGCGCTTTTTTCAAGTGGTATTAAATAGTGAAATCATAATCTTTTAGATATTCCATCCAACACCTTTGTCAGAGACTGATATCTCTTTGTGTATAAATATACTTTAGACTTTGATGGAAAAGTGAACTGTGAATTTTTCCCCATATAGATAATGTCGCTATAATTTTAAAGTGAAAACAACTGTAGCTAATTCAATATAATATGTGGATAATTTCTCTCATGAGTTTTCAGCTATTGAGACCCATATGCAATAACGTGACCTTCTTGCATTAGAACAACACCTAGTTCGAGTTGAGATGCGTCTGTGTGACACCCCGGCTCCCGGTTTTCTATCTCATCTGTCTCTGTCTCAATTGCGACGATCCGTCGCTTGGGCCGCGCGCCCGTTCGTTCGTTCTTTCGTTCGTTCGCCGAGAGCCGGAGGCCACGTGGTTCGGTTTCTTTCTTTCTCAGTCTTAGCTTCATATCTTTCCATTAAATAGGCTATGATGTAAAAATTAAAATATACAATGGCCATCAAAATGATGGTTTTCTATCGGTAGACATGAAATTCATTAAAAACATATGCAGCGGAATCCTTTTCATCCGTAAATCAATAATGAATCAATATTCAGCCGAATAAAACAATTTGCAGCGGAATCACATTTCAAATTCATTTCCAAATC
>JAJIYU010008219.1:0-18268 GCA_030144865.1 Tinospora cordifolia | reverse complement strand
TTAAATACAATCAAGGCATGAAATAATTGAAATAGAAAGAAAGTCAAGTATGTGTCACTTGTAAAGTAACACCGGCCCGGCCTGCCGTTTGGTTTAGCCCATCGTCAAGAGAATGGTGGTCGTGTCCAATGCTTAAAGATACAGGGGTTGAGGTGTTACAAAGGTGGTATCAGAGCTTAGGCTTTAGGTGCCTTGGGCTAGAAATAGAAAGTTAAGCCTAAACATGTAGGCTAGAAAATAGAAAGTCAAACATCAGTTGCTTGAGAAAGAATTATAAACTCAAATTAGGGTTTCACATTGAATTAGAATGAAATTTAGTGCCGTACCTTCTATTTTTGAAAATTGAAAAATGTTTTAGAAAGTGTTTTTAAAAAGGAAAGATATGTTTTCAAATGTTTTGTTTGGATACAAAGACTACAAGTTGAGCTGATAGTGGGTAAGCATTGTCCCGAGTAAAGCTAAACATTGAAAGGGAGGTTGGTTATCCCGCCCAAGAAAGCGCGGTTGCTAAGCAGACTTCGGTCTCGTCGCCCGATCTAAAGGTTGTCCCACCAGCTTATATGAGTAGTCGGAGTTGAAGAACACTCTTATTTTCTATAAAGGAAAACTAGAATGTGGAAAATTAGGGCAAGAAAGTGAGTAGAAGTCGAAAAAGGGTGTCAAATATGGTATCTTGACTAGATAGAGGTTGTGAGCCAACCAGATTGAACCCTAGGTCCAAAGAAAGACCCTAGGTCGGAACGTGGTGTAGCCACGGGTCGCACAATGGATCAAAAGCATAAATCTCTAGGGCATAGGCTAGAGACAAGAACTTGTGTGAAAACAGAAAATTGTTTGATCAGGACACGAGATCGGGAAGCTTTTGTATCTTTCGGTTTCTATGTAGTATGGGATGCATAGGAATTTAGAGGTATAGAGGAAGCCTGGACTTGGAGAATGATGGACCATGTGTGGTGAATGATCGGTAACTCTGGCAGAACGAGTTTCTCTATGCTCGCTAGTATGGGACGGTGGAGTATAGTGGGCTCGAGAACCTTAGTTATCGAGACATTTGCGAAATTGTTTGGGTGCGGCTCTGTTCTAGGTGAAAACCTAAGTGGAAGGGGTAGAGTTGTATGGGACGCTTGAACTTAAAAGCTTAGGTGGAAGCTTGGAACCTTGTTGTACTAGCGTGATTGTGTGATTGTGTGATATGCATGCTGTAATGTTTATTTGCTTTAAGACCAAATCCTATACCCATGCATGAAAAGAACCTAAAAGAAAAACCTTTAGGCCACTGAACAAATCGAGAACCTAGAGACATGAATCTAAAGTCATGGTAGTACGAACGAAACGAAAACTTGAGGAAACGGATACAACATATGATGTAGAAAAGATGACCATTTCTCAAGTTTGGAAAAACACTTAGTATCCCAAAGATAAGAAAAGATGGGTGAGTACCCTAGATGAATGTCCTAATTGAAACTTCTACGATACCTTGTGGGATACTAAAGTGGCTTTGGCTTGTAGATAATGGAAGGAATCCAAGAAAACACCAATGCACCTAATCAAAGTAACCAAGGGGCAGATGTGGTGGCAGCTTCCATCCTATCACCAGAGATAATAGCAGAATGAACTAAGAATGGGAATCAATGAACTAGTCATTCCTCTAAGACTAACCATGCCCAAAGGAACGACAGTTGAGATTAATTCAATCAAAAAGGATGTCCACTTCAAATGCTCCGTAAGGAATAAAAACAAGAAATCACAAAATGATCAAAAGATGGAAAAAGAAAACAAGAAACAGAAACAAACTCACCAAATCGAAAAGGGACAAAAGAAGCAGGCTAAGAGACAAAGGTTGTGTTATGTGTGCAGACAAAGGGGTCATTTTGCTAGAAATTGTCTAATTGCACCTACTCGGGCTCCTCAGCCTCAAGACTATAAGGGTTACGGTCGAAACCAAGCCAAAATGTTTGTTGTTGAGGCTCAGGAAGATCAAGATCCCCAGTAGAAACCCTCATAGTCCAATATTAGGACAAATGAACTAATTTTGAATATGAGTAGTAGGGAGACCTTTAGATTGCTATATGTTCGAATTTATGAATTTTGAGTTGAAATAAGGTTTTGTACCAATTATCTCTATTAATGAAAATTTTCCCTTAAGAACTCTTGTCGTTACATTTTGGATATCCAAAAATGGAAAGTATGAGAATAGAAAGTGTGAGTAGTACCCTAGAACCTGCCGTATGGCAGGAAGTGATAAAAAAAACTTTTACCCTCAAATAGATTGAGAACTTAGGGCTAGGTATGACCCTAAATGAAAGACAAGCCTATCTCTATAGCAAGTCCTGCCATCAGACCTGTTGCATCAAATCAGGGAGGCAAGACAAATGACTCACAAGCTTAATAGAGGGAATTGAATAGGATAGGCATACTGACTTCAAGTTAGATGTTGAGAATACCCTAAGGCTTTAAAAGATCTATACACCTTAGAATGGATAGAGTAAGCAGATCACCCAATAGTGAAGGATAAGTATTCTCCACCAAAGTAACCCATTCGACCATTTGGAGAAGCCACCATTACTTAAGAATCGATCTAAGGTCAGAAAATGAACAATTGAGAATCAGGGAGTTTGTTATGCATGAAATGACCTATTAGGGAACATACAGGAGATGCAACTTATGAAACACAGTCTTGCTAAATTTAGCAAATGATAGTCAAATTCCTTAACCATGTAGCTTTGAAAACACCAAAGGCTGTTACCAAGATAATTACAAAGTCTCAAGCCCTTAGGCTTATCAAATTAGTCAAAACCAACCCATTTATTAGAAATACCTAATGAAATGATGCACGAATAAATGTATAAAAATTTCGAGGACAAAATTCTTTTAAGGAGGGTAGGTTGTAATAACCCAAAATTTTGTCAAATAATTAAAGATTTAAAAGTTTAAGAAAATTAAATGAAATAAGTTAAGTAAAAATAATTTTGAAGATTTTAAGACATCTTTGGGTGCAAATTATAGGTTAGAAAATAAAAAATAATATAAAATATTTAGATGTAAAATAAAATAGATAAATAAAACCTTAATTTGATATTTAAATGAAAATTAAACCTTAATTCTTGCCTAGTATATCTACTAGCTTTACTCTGATATCTTTCGATTTCTCAATTTGAAAGAGAAGTCAAAATCTTTCAAGGGGATAACATTCTTGTTACAAATCTGCTGCCTTTATTGAAACACTAAAACATTGTGAGACCTTATATCATCGTTCATGTCCATACACCCTTCAACAAAATGGCCATGCTAAAAGAAAACATAAACACATTTTGGATATTGTCTGATCTCTGCTTCTTTCTGCTCACTTGCCCAGGTTTTGTTAGGGAGAAGCCACACTTATTGCAGTTTACACAATTAACCAAGTCCTATCCTCCACTATATTTGGTTACATTCTGTACACAATTTTATATGGGAAAACACCTGATTATTCTTTGTTAAAAACATTCAGTTGTGCATGTTTTGTGTATCTACCTTCGGGTGAGCACTATCAGTTAGAACCTTGCTCTCGCTTTGTTTTTTTCTTGGTTAGTATTGAACATAAGAGATACTATTGTTATGACCCTATTGCAAAAAAAAAAGAAAAAACTACACATCTCTTGTCATGTGTAGTTTTGGGAACATCGGTCATTTACTCACCATTGTCTTCACAATCCTCATTCTTCTCTCTTGTTTTTTGATTCCCTTTGAAATATGTTGCTCGACTTCGATGTAGGTGAAATAAGCTCATCAAACTCCAATTTATCTAGTAGAACTAATTTGCCTGCAATGTTAGCTAATCCAATCATCACATCTATCAAGCCCATTACCATCCTTGAAGTATGTCGCTCTAGCTAGGTAAGAATTCTTCCATCCCACCTTCAAGATAATCATTGCAATTTTTGCTCTTGTTATTTTGTATGAGCTTCACACCTATCACGAGGCTCAATCTAAGTCATTATGGCAAAAAGCTATGGTCGACGAACTCCAAGCAATAAAAGACATCATTCTTGGGACTTAACTGATTTGCCCCACAACAAGACTATTGTAGGAAGTAAGCAAATATTTAAGATTAAGACTCGTGTTGATGGAATAGTACAACACTATAAGGCTTGTCTTGTTGCTAGAGGATTCACACAAGAATATGCTATTAACTACGAAGAAACCTTTGCTTAAGTTGCCTGTCTTACCACTTTTAATTCATTGTTTTCCATTTTAGTTGTCAGACAATGAAAAATGTTTGAGATGGATGTTAAAAATGTATTTCTTAATAGGAAGTTAGCAAAGGAAGTATATTTACAACCTCCACAAGGCCTTGATGATCATCCAGGTCAAGTTTGTCATCTTCATAAAGCTATATATAGTCTCAAGTAGTCTTATCTAGCTTGATTTTCCAAGTTTAGCTCTATATTTTCTCAACAAGGCTCCCAATTCTTATGATTCTGCTTTGTTTTTCGTCACTTAGAGGCTAATATTTTTCTTTTATTGTTATATGTAGATGATATGGTCAAAATGGAGGATGATGCTTTTGGAATTCATGATTTACATGATTTCTTGGTCAGATGTTTGAAATGAAGGATTTAGGTCATCAAGCTATTTCTTAAACCTTAAAGTTACATCTAGCTATGGTAGATGTAATCTTTCTCGAGCTAAGTATGCATTTGATCTTTATCTCATGCTAGCTTAACTAACAGTGAGGTTGTTGCTAGTCGTTTGGAGGCAAATCTGAAGTTATTCCCCAATGATGAACCTCTACCAGATACAACACTATATAAACAATTAGTTGGTAGTTTCATTTATCTCATTGTAACTCGACCAGATCTATCTTATGTTGTCACACTAGTAAGTCAGTTTATGCATGCTCAAAGATCTTTTCATTATGTTGCCATCATACGTATACTTCAATATATTAAGGGTACTTTGTTTCATGACCTTCATTTATCTGCTCATTCCCCCTTTTAGCTCCATGCATTCTCTGATGCCAATTGAGTAAGTAACCCAACAAATTGTCATTCTATTATAGGATATTGTTTCTTCCTTGGTTCCTCACTAATTTCTTCAAAGAGTAAGAAACAAACACTTATTTCGCGTTCTAGTACATAGGCAAACTATTACATAGTGGCAGATATGACAACTGAGTTGTTATGGATTCGTTGGTTGTTGCAAGAGATGATAGTCTCTTTTTCTTATAACTCAACTTTCTATTATGACAACATGAATGCTATACAAATAGTTGATAATAATGTATTTCATGAGCAAACAAAACACATTAAAATCGATTGTCACTTCATTTGTTAGCATATCAGATAGGTCACCTTTGTTTGACTTATGTTACATCTGTAGATTAACTTGCCAACATTTTCACCAAAGCTCAACCACCAAGTCAACATCAAGATTTAGTTAACAAACTTAAGATGACTTCTTCTTTACCACCTTGAGTTTGAAGGAGATGTTACCATATATATGAAATATTATATATTACTATGTATGATATGTTACAATAAATTATATAAGATATTATAATATACTACATTTATAATATCTTATATATACCTCTATATTGTATTTTCCAATTATAAATAAAGTTATGATTGATATTCTTAGGAGTACATTTGTATATACCATTATAGTTTCATTAATAGATCATCAATTCAATTGTTTATCACTAGAGAAAATGGTGGACGAAAATGCATGTCGAAATCCATATTTATGAAATCTTTTAGTTGAAAACTACATTGATTAGTTCACAACTAATATCATATCTAAGAGCTAAGCTAAACTTATCGAATAAACAAGGAAAGTAGATCAAGAAAATAGTTTTTGTATTCATTGTCAAGAGCTCAGAAGTACCATCTGCCTTGCACTAATGGTTGAAATACCCTGTGTCTAAATAAAATATTGCATTCTATTAGTATTGTGTACAATGGAGCTACTATAAAAGTAATTAATAGTTGAATATCTTTTGTGCACTTTTTAAACAATGTGTAACAACTTGCCTCCTGTCCATGGGCCCATATCATCCGACAACAATTTCCTCTTGCCTTGGGCTGCCTGGGAGGTAGGCTTGTGTCACGTTAATCTCTTTGCTTTCTCTTCTCAAATCCTTGAGACTTTCTGAGTAACATTAACTCATACACATATTTCATAAAGGTAGAATATTGAGAAATATTTAAACAAAACATTTCAATGTCATTAATCAATTCAAAATCTAAAGGGTACATAGCATTTGTGTTTATTATAGCTAAAATAATTTCAATACTTAAATAAAGTAGATTGGGCCAACATGCCCTACAATTTAATAAAATGTAAAGAAAATGTTCTAGGTGACTTTCATGTAGCCTTAATTCATCAATTTCCTGAAAGATTAGAAAAATGGGTCAGCTTAAAGTCCAGTGAATCATTCTAAATATTTAAATCATTATTTCAACAAATAAGACATACATGTCAAACACTTTCAAATATTACATGATTCAAACAGTTTATTGTTTATAGTTGTAGTTAAGACCAGAAGGGGTTCATCCTTTGTGTTCCGAGTCTAGGGAGATAGATAACTCTAAAAACTCAAACCCTTACTAGTGAAATGGGATCACTCTAGATGCCCAACTTAATCTAGGGTCAATCCTAACGCCCAATTCCAAATCAAAGGTCTAATATGTTGGGTCTAACATTGTAACATACATAAAGAAATCTTTCCTCGTGCTGATATGTGGTTAGAATCTTAATTAATTTTTTGCTAAGTGTAAAACATAACAACATATTTAAACTAGATATGAACATGAATTAAATATGTGAGCATGGTAATAGCATAACATAACAACATAGATCATGCATCTTCATTCATGTAAGCCTAAACATGTATATTCTACATGGCATGTACAATGGTGGATCATAGATATATAAAGTATAATACACATGGAAGCCTTATTTAAATCAAAATAATAAATTAAAACTAAAAATCATCTCCACCTTAATATGCTTAGTCTGTTGATCTCAGAAATCCAAACCCTTTTGATCCTGCAACCTTGAAACACAAGAATAGTGGTCTATTACTGTATTTCTAACATTCTTGAATCATAAACTAATGTACCACTATAGATGTGCCTGAACATGGTCTCAAGTCTGTGTACCGCAGTAAGGAAAGCCATTACTACATTAGTCATCGTGTAGGGTGAAAACAGTGTTCTTCGGTTGGTAGGCCACATTGGTAACTCAAGACAATTTTATCGTATTGTTGTAATCTCAAGTAAAAAAAAATGACATTTTGATCCACCACCATGGTAGGCTACCGTGGTAGTCACTACATTACCACGGTAGCAAATTGCATTACGACAATAACCATAAAGAAGTCTAATTTTTTGGGTTTTTTCTATCATTCCAACCTCTCTTGTGGCCATGGTATCAGTCTAGTTCAACTTCTAAACTATGAATCATTGAATATAGATTGAAGTAGGGTAGTTATACCTTAGTTTTCACCTTTAAAGCTCTCCAGTTGATCACATACTTGCCAAGTTATAGAGTTTGCATAAAAACTCTATTTTAATCTTATTGTTGTTAGGAACACCTCTAGAATGAAGAAAACTCTAAGTCACTATTGGGCAAGCAAGAAGAAATTGATTCATTCTTATTGGAATGAGGACAATGGATGCCCAGGCCTTAGTTTATATAGAGTCTCAGTAGGTATAATTTGGAAAGTTTGGGGTACCTATCCTTTAGAAACCTTTCTAATTCTCCAATTTCTTGTGTCCCACGCACCAAGTATTGGTAAGTGATGTTTTTCAAAGTTGCTAATTCATTTAGAGACTTCCCTCATTCGTTTTAGAAGCTTTCTAATATGTTTCTGCGCAACATGCACATACTACCATGGTAGGCTACTGCGGTAGTTGTGCCCTATTTCCAAATTTCACTTCTTTCTATTTTTTTCTAGTTTTTCACTGCACTACCATGGTAGTCAGCCATGATTTTGTGTTATTTCATCTTTTTCGTTTTGTTTTTTTGAGTCTTTTATGCATTGAATTATATTTCATTTCTATTACAATTTCATGGATTTTTTAAGGAATTATTTCATTCAAATAATTTTATTTATGGAATTTTCATACAAATTTTGGGGTGTTACACAATGTAAGATATGTAATATTGCAAAACATTGTATGAAGCAATAATATGAATTTTAAAACTTATAGCATAGTAGCCTCAAAAGCTATAGCAACAAGATTTCCAAGATATGCCCCAACAAATAAACACAATCAAAATCTATTTTCTTTCTTATTCTTATCCTCGCATTGAGCATTTTTCTTTGTGAGCTTTCTAAACTTTGTTTCTCATAATAACCTCTCATCTCAATGCCTTTGGTGGCATACTTATCAAAATAAGAAATTTAATACAATCAACTATATAATAAGAACAAAAAATTCATAAACATGGCTTAAACAAAAAGAAATGATTTGAAAATTGTAATTTTAGATATATATATATATATATATATATATATATATATATATATATGGCAATATTTTGATGCGTAGATTTATTTTATCTACTTAAATAGGAGTGCACAAATTGGACCAGTTTGCCTCATGGATATAGACAAAATAAATGTGTCTACCTCAATTTAGGCAACCACAGTTATTCTATCCACCCTTGAACAAAATGAAAAACAATGGTGAAAATGAGTTTCAAACTCGTCTTTGTCAAATTTAAAAAATAACATTCCAAAATAGTTTTTCGCAAGAATAGAACATAGAGGTTATTTGAATGATTATAAGCCCTTTGGCTATGTGAAATGATGAAAATACTCTTCAATTATAAAATACCTACCCCATGTTAAATAAAAAAAAGCCCCTGAAGATTGATTAAAAAACAACACACCTAATGAAATGACAAAAATAACCATTGTTTTTCTATGTGAAATGAGACAATTGCCCCTCAGTTTTGATGAAAACAATTGGAAGATTGATCGTTTCATATCATTGTTGTTGATATATTGACCAACATTTGCAGATTCACAAACCATGTGTTCTTTGTCCTTTGCTTATATATCGACCAAGCTTCCCAAATGTACTACTCATTCTCTTGTAGTTGTAGCTTCATTTGAAAATAGGCTAAGGTTAAGGAATTGACGAGGCTATTGCAAATTTGAATTGAAGAAATGTGAAGTTTTTTTTTTATGTTTTTATATGGATGATTTTTTGGGTGATTTTAGGTATTGACATTACTTTTGTTGAATTATAAACAACTTTTTGTAAAGGTTATATATGCTGTTGAAATATGACCAAGTGTCAATATATCAACAACACATGTAAACTAATTCAAGGTTTTTGGCATACCAACATACATTTCCTTTAGGAAAAACTGTTGATATATTGACAACTTTCAATTAGTGTATGTGTTGCTAATATATCGACATTGATGGTGCTAATACACTAGTAATATATATATATATATATCCTATAGAAAGATTTGTTCATATATCAATATTGACATTGTTGATATGTCGAAAACTTGAATAATTTATAATTTTCATGTAGTTCTTAAGTTTAATGTAATTAACTTGAATCCAATCTAACTTTCCTCAGGAAAATGGTTGTCAAACTAAAATACCAAGGTACTTTTCAAGCTATCAAGGTAACTAATAAGTCTAAATTCTTCAAGATGTTGTTAATTGTTATGTAGAAAAGTGGGGAAGATGGGAATAAGAAGATTTTACTGGGGAAAATATGCTTTGGGGCTCTTCTATTTGATACCTTGAAGAATGTCCACTTCTAGGAAATATTGTCTTGTACATGTTGATGCATCTAACATCTACCATCAATTTGGAAGGTGTTTGTGTATGAATTGGTGACAAGAACTTCAAGTTTGGAGTGATGGAGTTCATAGACGTCACTAGCCTTCAAAGTGAAGTAGGGTGACGATCAAGCCTCCTAAAGGAGGAGCAAAGTTCATTTCCAAGGTGATCAAGGAAAAAACTAACATAAATAATGATGATCAAATGGAGGAGTACAAGAAATTAGCCTTAGTGAATGATAAGAGCTTTATGAAGTGGACTTTCTTAGTTTTCCTCTAGGTGGGACTCTTAGATAAGGATGAGAAAATAATCATAAGCCTCAAACATCTCCACATAACAAAAAACATAAAAGAATTTTGAATGGGGCAAAGTGATTGGGAGGCACACATTCCAATAACTAAATAAGGTGATGTTGGTATGGTAGTTAGAGGGTAAAGCCATTTAAGTCAAGATCATACAATCTAAATGGTTTTTCATATGCTTTTCAGGTAATAACATCTTCATTTGTTTATAAATCCACTTCTTATAAATGTATACTAACTTTTGTTTTTTTTGTGTTTTTTATTTTTTTTTGTATTACAAAGGTATAAGATATGCATCAAATAACAAGGATTATAGAGCAATATGCCTTAGAAATCCCTTAGCTTAAAGACGTTCCTATAATCACAAAGTAGGCAATGTCATCCATCCCAGCCTTTTGAAACATAATAAAAATTATAGAGGAGAGTGTGGTAAGCATCCAATGCTAGATTCTCGTATTTATTTCCTTGTACTTAACTATTAACACGATGATTACATTTTAATGTACGTGAAAAAAGGAAGGATGAGGTGGACGTGTTACAATAAGGTGAAGAACACTTGACAAATGAAGATGTAGAGGTGGAGGGTGACTCTCAAGCTTTGGTGGGAGAGTCAATTTTGAAAGGGAGTAAAAGGCAATCAAAAAGTCCTAACATAGTGGAGTTGGAGGGTGACCAAGTAGACAATAAAGTCATCCTGTAAAGAACTATGACGATTCAAGAAGAGGCAAAAAAATAAGATCCCATCAAAAAGAGATCAAGGAGGAGTGTCAAGCGGTATGAAACTAAATTTCTAAGTCCTCTAAAAATTTAAGATAATATTAGAGAATAGGGTTAAGGGACAAGAAGCTTGTGTGAGCCAAAGCCATGAAGTCAGTGTGAGCCTAGGTGAGGTGGCTGTCAAAGAAGACATTGCTATAGAAGGTCATATAAAAGTGGCAGACAATACTTCCCCCAATATCCCTGAGGAGAAAGAAGAGATGGTTGAGGAGAATTCCTCCAATACCTCCTAGGAAGGGGGGAACGAATGACGCAACTTTTGAAAAAGAAGTTGATAGAGAAATAATTTTTTTTTATGATTTGACTGTGGCTTTCTCCACTTCTGGCAAAGATAACAAAGATGATCTAGTCAGTGTGCTAATGGGTGGATTTATTATGGTGTTTGTCAATCCCATTGACGATCTATAAAAGAGGATGAACACCAAAAGGGCAGTAAAGCAAGATCTCATGCTTTGCACACCATACTCAAATCCATTCCTAAATAAATCAATGGAAAATATTATTAAAGAAGAACAATGTGATTTAGACAATAAATGGTTAAAAAAGAAGACAAGAGAAAAAACACTTACTCTCCATAGTGGATTGTACCTAGGATTGGCCGAGAAAGGTTGGGCTAATTATCGACAATATCAGCTGCTGCTTATTCCTTCCATGCCACTATCTAACCGATAGAGGGAAGGTGTTTTTAAGCCTAAATAAGGAATGAGATGAATCCAGAGGTTAAGTAAGCATACCACACTCAAAAGGTGCCCCCACTTGCTTTACCACGAAACCCTTCTTATATTATTAATAGTAAACCACCTTCTCCTATTAAAGCGCTCAAGAGTTGTTGGGTTGGTCGAGCCAGCCTTCGGCTTCCTTTGATCAAAGGACTCGGTGAATGTCCTTCAATGCTTGATTTGAATGTTATTTCAAGTTCTTCAGGTTAAATTGGCTTAAGATTGAATAATTTTTTTGACTTGGATTATTGTCAAGTTGACCCACCTTGGTTCACCCAGCTAGTTTCCAAGGATGAGTGGTTAGAAGATCATGTAAAATTTATATTTAAGCTTTCTAACATCATTGGATATATGTATTTTGTGAATTATTGTATTTGCTTTGTGGATCTTAAATTGTTGAGGTTATTTTTAGCACATTGATGTCTCTGTATGATGGTTGAGGCATCAATTATAAGGAAGATGAATGGTGCCAAAGGTTGTTGTGCTCAAATTATTTTTTGTTGTAAGTCTCTTCATACATTGTTCTTTAATTTTATACACAAAAGGAAAGTTGCTAAACAATATCAATGTTGATATATCACAACATAATAACACTATAATAAAGTTATTGACATATCGACAATATCAGTGTTAATATATCGACAATAAATTCATAGCAATCACTTTGTATATGAAGGTACTGAATTGGTACAAATATAATCATTGTACAACTGTTTCTTTAATATTAAAAAAATCAATTGGTTTTTGTACCTTGAATTTTAATGTTTTTTTTTAGTTGCAATAGCTAGGTGTTTCCCAAAATCAATATACTTCAAGTACATCATGGTGAAAACACCACAGTCCTCATTGTCATTGTTAAGTCAATATAAAAAGAAATCAATTACCTATGCCACAATTAATATAAAGAGTAAATGAGATGTAAATACTAAGGTTTCGTGTTACTTAACTTGTTGATAGAGGATGAGCATCAAAATGGACTCCTCTCCATAAATTTGATCGTTGTTACTGAGGTATTGTAAATAAGCAAATCCCTTCTTTATGAACTCTTACTGGTCCAACTAGTGGAAAATGACGACAAAGAATTGTAAACTATTATGACATGCTTATTAAGTGCTACCTTAACAGCTACTTAGGGAGTGCCTCAAAGATTATATGGAAAAACTACATAAAACAATGATGATAGTAGATCATAAGACAAACCAATAAGGTGAATATATAGAAAAACAAAAAGTATACTTGCTTGATCATTGCAAAAAAATGGATGGCACAAGATTTTGGAGGAAAATGTTGATAGCATACTCCTTGAATCGCTCATCAATAACTTTATAGGGGGTCGTTGGCTAACTTTCACTTCCTTGTCCTTGACCTCCTCTACTTCTCATAGGAGGTACTCAGTTGTTGTTGCAATATAAATGATATATATTATATTATTATAATGTAAAGTTATTGATATTTTGGCATTATTGTTGTCAACATATCAACAACTTATTTTTAGTGTTATTATGTTGCTGATATATCAACAATATCCTTGTTGATATATCAACAACTTTCCTATAATCTTATTATGTTTTTGATATATTGGTATTGATAATGCTAATATATCAGCAACATAATACCATTATGGAAAAGTTGTCAATATATAAACAAAACAAACAAGTGGTTTCGAGAGATCTAAAAATGACCTACATATGTTGAGGTTTATAGGGACTCGAATGGTAGTTATGGCCACACGTCTTTTGATTGGAGCTATAGAGTATTAGTGGGAATTCATGAAGCAAGATCTCATCATGGATAATGATCATATGGAGTGGGCCGAGTTTGAGGATTTGTTTTTTAGAAAACACTTCTCAAATTCGGTTCAAAGATAGATAGGGAATGAGTTCATGAGACTCATTTAGCATGACATGACAATGGCTGAGTATGAGGCCAAGTTTGTTGAGCTTTCCAAATTCAACTCTAAGTGTGTGGTCATAGAGGGGAAGGCCATATGTTTATTGAGGGTCCACACATTAGAAATTGCAAGCTCATCTAGATGATCTTACACATTTGACCTTAGAGTGAATGAAGAGCACCTTGATAGTTGAGTTGTGTATGATGTCGTTTCATAGTTATGATGTCATCTAGATGATCTCACACTCTAACAAGCTCAATTTGAATACTCGAGGCATAGAATTACTATTTGACTCCCAATAGTGGAACTAATGTGGACATAGGTTAACCTACATTGAATTTAGAGAAATGTGGTGTCAGCTTTATTGGGAAGTCTTTAAGAGAAGGGCGAATTCCAGCTTTTCTTCAGCCCAATGAGCTCCATCCTAATGGTGAAGGACTTTCAATATGTGTTCTCTAAGCCTACCCCCATTTAAAGAGGTTGAGTTCAAGATTGAGTTATTTCCTTAGACAAGCCCCATTGACATTCCATCATACATGATGGCCTCAGCCATGTTAGTTGAGTTGAAGGCTTAGTTAGACAACTTAAAAGAAAAGAGGTTCATCAAGTTGTGTGAGTTGCCTTGGGAAACCCTTGTCCCATTTGTTAAGAAAAAAGACAATTTCATGAGATTTTGTGTTGACTACAAGAAGTTGAGCCAGGCCATTAGTAAGAACAAATACCAATCAACAACTTGTTCGACCAATTGAGAAGAGTAATCTACTTCTTTATGGTAGATTTGAGATTCAATTATAATTAGCTACATATCAAGGAAATTGGCATTTCCAAAATGGTCATCATAATGAGATATGGGCATTTAGAGTTCATTGTCATGCCATTTAGATTCGCAAATGTGCCTACGCTTTCATAAACTTGATGAATAAGGTTTTCTAGCCTTATCTTAACATATTTGTAATTGTGTTTGTGGATGGTATATTAGTTTATTCAAGGACCTTGGACGAACATGAGGTTCACTTGACCACCATGCTAGTGACATTGAGGGGACATGAGCTCTACAGTAAGTACAACAAATGTGAGTTTTGGATGAGGAAGGCGAAGTTTTTGGGGAATGTGATCTCAAAGTAGAGCATTGCCATTGATCCAACAAAGATTGAGGCCATTATCAATTAGAAATAGTTGCACACTATTACATAGATTTAGAGTTTTTTTGGCATATCAGGGTATTATCGGAAGTTCATTCAGGATTTCTCCAAGCTATCAGAGTCGATGACAAGGTTGACATGCAAAGGGTGTTGAGTTTAAATGAAATAATAAGTGTGAATAATCTTTTTAGGACCTCAAGAGGAGGTTGATGTTTGCATTGATCTTAACTACTCCTACATGTGGATTTGAATATGTCCTATAAACCGATGCCTCAAGGAACAAATTAGGTGTATACTTATGCAGGAGAGGAAGGCTATAGTTTATGCTTCTAGTTAGTTGAAACCACATGAGATGAACTTCTTCATTTATGACCTCGAGCTTGGAACTGTAGTCTTCACATAGTGATACTATTTGTACGAATGAAGATTTAAGTTGTACACTAATTATTAGAGCGGCAAGTATACTTTATACTTAGAAAGATTTGAATCTCGGGTAGAGACGATGGATGGATTCTTCATGGACTATCACGTAAAACTTTAGTATCATCTAGGGAAGGTGAACACGATCACCAATGCTTACCTGGGGATTGAGATTGGGCACAAATGTATCAGCTCATAGAGGACTATAGCTTAAGAGTTAATAACATGATGGAGCATAAATTTGTATCCACCATCATATGAGAGTGCAACCTACCCCAATGACTATTAGAGGCTCAAAACATGGATAAATGGATCAAGGAGGTTAGGATAAGAGCGCAATAGACCCATTACTCAGATTTCCTTATTGAAGAAGCATTGTTACTAAAGCTTAGAAGCTAGATATGCCCAAGTCAAACCTGATCAAACAGACCATACTTGATGAGTCACAACATTCACCTGCCAACATGCCAATGTTGAGCATCGCCAACCTTCAAGATTGTTATAACCCCTCCTAATTCTCAAGTAGAAATAGGATAACATTGCCATGAATTTTATGATAGGTTTACCATGGAATTAGAATGGAGAAGACACCAAATGGGTGATAATGAATAGATTCACTGAGACAATGAATTTCCTGCCTATCAAATCCATATATCTAGTCAATAGGTTGGAAGGGTTGTAAATATGAGAGATAGTAAATTTCATGGTAAATATTGGATTCTTATGTTCGATCGTGATGTTAGATTCATATCACAATTTTGGCAAAGAGAGTTGGGAATCAAACTAAATATAAATACAACATTCCATCCACAAACAAGCTAACAATTTGAGAGGGTTATTCAGATACTAGAGGAATTATATGACGAACTACTAAAGTCTTATAGAGTACTAATAGGCGAATTAAGCGAGTCATAGAACTTGCTAAATTAATATGCACTACTTTGTATGTGTTGAGATATGCCTTACACCCAAGATGAGGTAAGATGTATCAAAATCTCAAAAAATCTTACTAGTGAATGGGCATAAAGAAAGTTGTTGCGTAATATGTGTTGAAATGGTTCACCTGCCAACATGCCAATGTTGAGCATTGCC
Source organism: Tinospora cordifolia (assembly GCA_030144865.1). Taxonomy (NCBI): domain Eukaryota; kingdom Viridiplantae; phylum Streptophyta; class Magnoliopsida; order Ranunculales; family Menispermaceae; genus Tinospora; species Tinospora cordifolia. Next base: position 2,126 of record JAJIYU010008219.1, on the reverse strand, counting down.
AACTTTCAAGATTGTTATAGCCCCTCCTAATTCTCAAGTAGAAATAGGATAACATGCTATGGATTTTGTGATAAGTTTACCATAAAATCAGAATGGAAAAGAGACCAAATGGGTGATAGCGAATGGTCATTGAGATAATGCACTTCTTGCGTATCAAATCCATATATCTAGTTAGTAGGTTGGAAGGGTTGTACACCTGAGAGATGGTGAGATTTCATGGTGAATATTGGATTCTTATGTTAAATCGTGATGTTAGATTCACATTACAACTTTGGTAGAATTTACAAAGAGAGTTGGGAATCGAACCAAATATAAGTACAACATTTTATCCATAGACGAACTAACGATTTGAGAGGGTTATTTAGATACTAGAAAAATTATATGACAAACTACCAAAGTCTTATAGCGTATTAATAGATGAATAAAGTGATTCATAAAACTTGCAAAATAAATATGCACTGCTTTGTGCACAACAACACAAAGCAGGGTGCCACACTACCTATAAAGTGTTGTGTTTTTTTGCCTAGTTAACAAGCTACACTACTTGTGGATAGAGAAAATTTTTCTCGATTGTTCTAATTTGTGTGTGCATTTTATTTTAGACTTGGGGGGGGGGGGGCACCTAATGAGAGATTTCAAAGGTCCAAAATGGTTGGACTTCACGAACAAATGCACTAGTGTAAGCCATGAATTGATATGGTGATCAAACACAAAAAGTTTGTGTTTTGTATGGATGTAGGTGGACCAATACCATCAATGTTGACATTTAGTGTGTGGCTCTCGATGTTTTTAGAGTTAGCAAAATGTGGGTAATTTTGATTATGAAACTTGGGAGAATAGTTTGAGTACTCAGTTCCTTGTTTACTTGTGCATATGTTATGTTTGATCATGATGAAGGATTCATTATATTGTGTCCATGATTATAGTATGAATTGAATCCATGATAGGAACAAAATTCACATTATGGGATTTATTGATTATATATATTCTTTACATGATGAAAATATCGGTAATGCTTATATTGTTTCCTTGAAAGGAAATGCGTTGCTTGTTTAATCATGATGTACATAGAATCAAAGGTTTTACTTGTTTTATCATGATGAGAAATTCACACATGTGATAATTAACATGATGTTTAACCTATTGTTTTGGCCACTCATGTTTCAATGATATTGGTAGTTCATTAGTATTGTTTTGGTTTATCTCATTTGAAAACATCTCTTGTGTGGCATTAATTCGAGGGCTAGAATATTTTCTAAAAAACCTCCCTCGTGTGGTCTTAATTTGGGAGTTGAAATGGTTTTTGAAAATCTCCTCAACTTGATCTTGTTCTTGGGGTTGACGTAACACCCTGAAATTTTATCGAAGTTTTTTAAAAATTAAATAAAATTACTTGGACAAAATAATGCTTGAAAAATTCATGAAATTGTAGTGGAAACAACATATAATTCGATGTATGAAAGACTCGACGAACCGAAATGAAAAAAAAAAAGACAATACAAAAAATTATTCCCTGACTACCGTGGTAATGGTATGGACTACTGAGGTAATGGTCTGGACTACCAAGGTAATGCCTTATATATGCAAAAAAAAAAATTGAAAAATGGAAAGTGTTCTGGTCACCGCAGTAATGGGAAATGACTACCGTAGTAATGCATCGTTGCCCAGAAAACTGAATTGGAAACATAGTTTGATTACCAAGGTAGTGCCTACAAACTTGCGCAAAAATTTTAGAAACTTATCAATTGACTCTAGAAAGCTTCCAAAACGTATTAGGAATTTCTAATATCAATATTTTCCATTGTTTAAACATGGGGAGCAAGTAAAGAATGATTTTAAAAAGGTTTCTACAATGAAGACACCCTAAATTTGTAACACCCCAACTCCCTAGAAACAAGTTTAAGCTCAACCACAAGGCGGGTTGGGTTCTATGTTACATTTACAAGTATGCAACTTGCATCTCAATTCCTTTGTTCTAACACTTATTTCAATCCCTTAGGAATACACTTTTCATTATATTCAATTCAACAAGTGCAATACAAGTAGAAAAAGGAATACTTCAAACTCTTTATTTATTCAAATAAAGTAAAGAAACTTACATTCTTAAATTAATTCATAAACTTGAG
>JAJIYU010008218.1:0-18214 GCA_030144865.1 Tinospora cordifolia | reverse complement strand
ATGAATTATGCAGATTGTTATTGCGGTGATTATTGATGGTTTGGCTAATAAGGTTAGGGCATGGGAAGAATCTCCTCTTCTTTTGATATAAGATTTGGTTTTTTGTTTCGCTGGATCTGGTGCTAGAAGCCCTAGGTTTTGGTTGACGGAGAAGGATTTTGGGAGGTTTGGGCGGTTGCAACCCTAGGTTTTTTAGGGTTGGGAGGCGTTGACGGAGTTTGGTGGTTGGGGTTTGATTTGTTTTTCGGGGTGTTTGTTGTTGGCCGATGCTTTTGGTTGGTTTTTCATGCCGCCGGAACCCTTGCCCTGGGATCGCAAAGAATTTGTTAGGGAGAAGAAGCTCCACGAGAGGACGGATTCTGTAGCTTCTGTTGGTAGATGGAGGGATTCACAGTATCACGGATCTCGCGACTTCGTTCGGTGGGGTTCCGAAGACTTCCGCCGCCCTCCAGGTACCGTAATTTTCTTTTCATTGTTCTTTTGTTTCTCCATTCCCCTTCGTTTGTTTTTCTTTGATTTTGGGAAGTTTGTTTGTTTGAAAAGATGAGATTTGGAGTTACCTGTTCGTTTTTTCCGCCATTTTGATCCGGTTTGGAGGTTAAGACTAATAGATTTTTGAAGGAAGGGCTGAGTTTCTTCTGCTTTCGTTTGGAAAAGATTGATCTGTTCATTCATGGCGGTGTTATTTCTGTTATGCAGATAGATCTGATGTTGTTTACGCGTGCTATCATTTTTTTATTTCTTCTTTTTTCCTGGCTTAGCTAGGTCTGAGATTTGGTTCTTGTGTTGATTTGTTATGGTTTTTCCTGTTCTTTTTTCAAATGTTTTTTTGCTGAAGGTAATGGTAAGCAGGGCGGTTACCAGATATCCTCCGAGGAGCCTGGCCGTGGTGGTGTTCTTTCTCGAGCGAGTGAGAGGACAGTGGAAGAAGACGGTAGCTTTCGAGCCTCAGCAAATCGTGGGGAGACGAAATATGTCAGGAACTGTAGGGAAGCCAAAGGATCTTTCACCCAAAGGGATTGGAGGGGGCATCCTTGGGAGAATGGAAGTGCCTCTGTTAACTCCTCATCGTTGGGAAGGCAACACGATCTAAATGTCCAGAGGTCAGTCAGTGATATGATAACCTACACATCTTATACTCATTCTGTCAATGAAAACTCATCATGGAAGCCTATGAAATGGAACCGTACTACTAGCTTGTCTTCTCGTGGATCTGGCTTCAGTCATTCCAGTAGCTCGAAGAGCTTGAGAGCCGATTCAGATGATTCAAAGCTGGATTTGCAGTCTGGCAGAGTGACTCCAGTTCAATCCCCATCTGGAGATGGTTCTGGTGGCGTTACATCTTCCGCACCATTAGAAGACGCATGTCCCAGGAAGAAACAGCGTCTTGGGTGGGGCCAGGGGCTTGCGAAATATGAAAAGGCAAAGGTTGAAGGCTCTGATGAAACACTTGCTAGGAATGAACTGGTGCCTTGCTCTACGAATGCAAAAACCTCTCAGGGTACTGCTACAATTGTTCCCAATCGAAGTCCAAGAGCCACAGGCCTGTTGGATTGTGCATCACCTGCAACTACTTCTTCTGTTGCTTGCAGCTCTTCACCAAGTAAGCTATATTGTTCTTTTGAGATTCTGAAATTTCAAGTTTCATGTGTTTGTTTTAGTTTTTTATTTTCTCATTTGACATTTTGGTCTTGTCCAGTGTGAGGTGCCATTTAATGCACCAGTGATCGTGAAATAATGTCTATTTTGTCATGTGCTAGGTTTATGTTAGGGTTTTGGAAAGATTATCAAAGATGATGGATGGATAACCATCATAATTTACACTGTTAAGAAAGGCAATAGCAGTTGTAGCCTATGCATAAAAAAAATTAAAATGCTTGCCTTTTGTTATTTGTTATCATTCATGAAATACAATATATTTTCAAGTTTCAACACCCATACCAGCATAAAATATAGGTCCAGTGCAGAAACCTTACTTATAAATTTGTAGTTCAAGTGCCACATGTTTCTGCTCTCAGCTTATTAGAATTGCGTGGGATGTTGGTGCCATTGCCATGAGTGTTACGACATCTTGTCTTGATATATTCTACTATCTCAATCCTTATGGATGTTAATGATGGTGCGTGACTTGGCAGATTTTTTTACATGGAATTTGAATGTGAACAATGGACAAATTCAAAACTTTAAGGCATATTTATTTTGTGCCTTTGGGTTTTACTGAAAGGTTTCTAACTTTTGTTTTGTATAAAACAACTATTAGTGTCCAACCATAATATTGAATACAAGGACATGGAGAAAGTTAGAAGTGGTTTGCATGTTGAGAAAGGGGAAGAAGTGGGATAAGATGTTATTAAAAGAATGAGACATGCTTCCGATTTCTGTATTGATATTGTCAATTGATTCTTAAGCTAGGACCGAAAAGAAAATATGTTGCGTTGGGACTCTTTGTGATAACAGAGGTCTTGTTGCAAAAGTACAGCATTATTAATATTTTTCTATAAATATTTTAAATATCATTCTACTTTTATTTATTTTTTTCTAAAGCCTGAGATAAGTTTATCTTTGTGTATGACTCCTTTTAAATCAGGTTTTAACCAAACTTTCGACTCTTTTTTGGTGTCTTCAATTTGCTATACTGCTCCAACAACTATGAGGAAAAAGGGATCTTAACACTAACTTATGCAATATGCTTCTTGTTAAGATAGGATGTTATAAGAGACAGCAACATGACTAATCTTGCTTCGAAAATATGTAATATACTTTTAAGTCTTGAGAATCTATTATTTCTCTTATGATGTACCAGATATTTCATTTTGGAATGTAATGGATGATGATTAATTACTAGCACTTTGTTGGAAGTTTCTGTGACTCCTTTTGTTTATGAGTTGTCCAATGCCAAATAGATGCATATAGCTCTAGTATAGCCCCTCCTAAACCAAGTCATACTGTCTTTTTTTTTAATGGGTTCTAAATGAAACTAATTAATATATATTAATTGTTTCTGATAATTATTTTTTATTTTGATTATCGGTGGCAACAGGTCTGGATGATAAACGATATAACAAGGAGGGGAATAATGGCATTGGTGCATGTAATTCAACAGGTTCGCCGGGTCATGGGACACCAAATTGCATGGAAGAATTTTCTGTTGATTCTGAGCACGTGGAATCTAACTCCATCACAAATTTGACATCTCTGCTCAGTAATTTGTTTCAGACTGATGATTCCAGTTATGGGGACTCAAATTTCGTGAAATCTACTGCTTTGAATAAAGTATTGTTATTGAAGAGCGAGCTTTCAAAATCACTAGAGAAGACTGAATGTGAAATTGATATGCTTGAAAATGAACTCAAACTATTGAATTATGCATCGGAAAGTAATTCACCACAAGTGGAGTGTGTACCAAAATCATTTGAAGAAGAAGCTGGTGCCATGCGCAAGTTGTTTCAAGAACCAGCTTCGGTGCATTTAGTTTCTTCTTGCAACATGGCTGTGGAGAAGCCACTTTCATGCCATCATGCATTGGAAGAGGTCCAAGATGCAGATAAGGATGATAATATTGATAGTCCAGGAACTGCTACATCAAACTTTGATGATCCTTTGGGTATGGAGAAGGTTGTGTCTGCACCTTCTATGGAGAAACAGGAAGAGTTTTTTTCGAGGGATACTGAAGCAGCTGGGTCTGTGTGCTCTGAGCAACAATGCCATTTGGCCTCAGTTTGTGAGAAGATCTCAAGTAATGGAGTTGAGAATCATAAAGATGGCAACAGTAATCATGGTTATGCTTCCAACTTTCTAAGTCAATCTGAGGAGGCAGATGTTAAATTAAGTGAATCAATATTGGCCTGCAATCGGGATTCTGTCACCAAGGCTGAATTATTTATTAATTTACTTCCTGCAAGTAAACCCCCGGTTGATATTTCTGTGGACTGTAGCATCTCATCTATGCAAAATTTATCTCTTGTTAAAGAGCAGTTTGTCATGAGGAAGCGGTTTTTAAGATTTAAGGAACGGGTACTTAATCTAAAGTTTAGGGCTTTTCAACATTTGTGGAAGGAAGATTTGCGTTTGCTTTCCATTCGGAAGCATCGGGCAAAGTCGCAGAAGCGGTTTGATTTCAGTTCAAAAACATTGCATGGTGGTTATCAGAAACACCGATCATCTATTCGATCTCGGTTTACATTGCCTGGTATGAACCATCTATCCTTTTAGGCTCAATTTGTGTAGAATTTAAATGCTTGTCTGCTTTTATTTTTAATTGGGTCATTACCTAAATATTGTAATTATTTCCATTTATTTTATCTGTCTAGAGTCAATTAATGTTGTGAAGAAAATCACGGATGTCTTGTTAAAATTCTTGGTTGAACTGTGGAAATTATTTTCTGGAGTTTCCTTTTTGCATTTACTATAGGTGACATAACATTCTTAAAATTATGCATCCACAGCTTTTCCCTTGACATTGGTTTCATAGTGGTAGAAGATATTTCACATGAATTTTGTTTCTCGATGAAATTTTGTTGAATACTTATTATTTTTCTGGGGTATTGTTTGGATCTTCTCCCCTTGTCGAGGGAGATATGAAAGTTATGCTATGAATTACGAGGATGATCAATAATCAATTCATAAATTTTGGGCATGGTTCGTGGTTGTTGCTCATGAATTCAATGATCTGTGAAAGATAGGGTGATTTGATAACAAGAAGGGAACTCATAATTCTTTGAACTTTTGAACTTAAACAATGGAGATGGAAGATAATTTCTTTTTGACAAACTGTGGAAAGAATGACAGAAATTAGATTTTTCCACTATGTTGATTAATTTAAATTTATTCCATCTAGCACTATCCAGTCTCAGAGGAAGGGAAACCCAACATATGGTTCAATTATTATCTGTCTAAATGCATCTTACATTTTTTATTAGAAGTTAATCCCCTTTATTGATGGCCATGAAACTATTTGCATAATCCTGGAAGATTGGGATAGTAGTGGCAGGTTATATACTTATGGTACCAGCTATGATTATGGTAAACATTTAAATAATTTTTTTGATGCTTTTATTTCCTTTGTTTAAGTATTATTGAAGTTTTTAGTCTTCCATAAGTTCGGATCCCTACAAATTTGAAATTAGTTTGATTTAGAAGGCTTGTTTTAATGGATAATTTTTGGAAAAAAAATTTTTTTTTTAGAGATGTAAAAAAAAAATTCTTTCAAGCGTTGCAAAGATTTTTAGTTATTGTAGATTTGCTGAAATAGACATAATTATTTACCTAAAACTTAATGAATTATGAAATAGATAATGGTCTGAACTCAGAAGTAAGATTCATAATCTATCTATTTCTTATAGCCTATTGTGTGAGGCATGAGCTGTTTTACAGTATTTGCTAAATATATATTTAGACAAAATGTCTGTCTCTCCTGTGTGTGTGTGTGTACATATGGTTTCACTTGTGGGAATTCTTTCTTATAAAAACAGAAGTTTGATTTAATTAAAATAAATGTGTAATTCAATCATTGAAAAATTAATACAATTTTATGGATATTTGCATTTTTTTGAATTTCTCATGCTGTTCTTTTGGTCTATCTTGATTTCAAGATTGCTGTCAAAAATTGCAATAGAAAGATTGAAATCTATGTGGCCGTAAGTTTTGAAAAATGCATTGAGCTAGTGGTAGTTGGTGGTATCATGGCTGCTTCATTAAGATTTTTATATTGGCTACTTATATGATGGTTTACAGTTTGTAGGTCATTTCTCTGGAAATCATAATGAGACGTGCAGTTTAGTTTTATATATATTAAAACAATGACAAATCAGTTTTAATTTTACAGATGTGTATTTATTTGAAAATTTGGTAGTATAAACCCAGTATGCTGTCTGTAGTTTATCTGTCAAATTTGTGCATTTTCTACATTTGCGGTTTCATATTTGTGTTGATTTATGAGATTTTTCAAATATGCCGATTGCGAGGGATGAGTTAATTCTTGTCATGTTTGGTATGGTACTCGTACATATCTTTTTGGGAGTTACCTGGTATGTTTACAGGAGAAGGGCGACTGCCAAGTTCTCTCTGCTGTATTTACATAGTATTGTGCTCAACTGTAAGAATTTCTGCTATTTTGCAGTTGGACTTTTCAAGCAGAGAGAAATTTGCATGTGAGATAGTAGCATGCACCATGTACTATGCACTTATGATGCGTATTGTACTTATTCTTCTAAAACTTCCAAACATTAATTGTTTTGTGGTTGTACTCTTTTTGGCCTTGGAAAGGGAAAGAACGTGTTTTTGTTTGGAAAGCTTTGTACTTCTATTGATGAAGCTTGTTTGTGTAGCATATTTTATTTGACTTCTCTTTAGTCAATTGTGTAAGATCTTGTTTGGTGAAGATTTTGCGTACAGCTTCTAGATTATGGAAAAAAGATTTTAACCCTTTTTATTGAATTAGAGTAAGAAGTGATCTTGAAAGTTATAGAAAACTGCTTATTATTGTTTTAAATAAGTGATTTTATTGTTAATTGGCTTTTCTCCCCCCTTCCATTTAAAAAATGAAATACTATTGTGCAGGTATCACATATTTAGATGTTGAGAAGCTGCTAGAAGCTGGTAGCTAATCATAGAAATTCTGCAATAAAAAGAGCTTTTATTTTTATTTTATTTTTTAACTACAAATTTGCTTCAGAATTAGTTAAGAAGCTGTAAATAAACTGTGCTAAATATGCTTTAGTGTTATCAGAGTGTGGTTCAATGTTAAGGTTGAAGTGGTTGCTTGTTTCTAATGTTCATTGTTGCTTGGGTCAAATGCTTCATCACATGGAGATGTTTCAGATTGTATGCCTAGTTTTTTTTTTTAATTTTTTAATTTTTTTAATTTTTTTAATTGTTTAAAATTTTTAAAATTTAAAATTAAAATTTTTTTTTATTTGTCAGTTTGATAAAGAATTTTGTTTGTTTCATGATGTAGCCCTTGGGAGAGAGCGGAGTGGTTGAAAAGGCCTAGTTGAGTTTGATGACACAATTTTTAAGTGGTGCTACAATCCTGCAACTGTCTTTAGAAGTATCATTTTACCTGTTTGATTTGTATTTTAATATTTTTAAGTGCATCAAAAAACTGTGGGACTCGCAATTCTTATATTGTGGTTGCAACTGGAACTGGATGAAGGGTAATTGTTGTATGAGTAAATTTTTCTTATGTTTATATATTTTGTTCTAAAATCTTTGATCTTTTAAGAAGTGTGTATATGCTGCTTATTCATTAGTTAGTAACTCGCGATGGATATTTTTGTTTGGCTTGGTTGGTTGGCACGACCTTTCTGCTTATCTTTTCTTAGGATGTTGAAAATGATCTGTTTTAAATATTTATTTGTTGCGTACATTGAAAATGACACACTACGCTATTGCATCTTGTATGTTGAAAAAAAAAAACCATATTCTATAGCCTGTCAATTTGTGGCAACAATGTATTGTATTTGCTTTTTCTTTCTAAAATTTGTCTCTTTATTCTGATTGGATGCTGGATACAGTAGTTTGCATGTAGATAGGTGATGGGTTTTAGTAGTGAATTGTGGTTATTGTTGTGTTTCTGCTTATCTAATTTACTTTTGGTGACTTTGTATCTTCTTTCTGAAATTATTTCTTGCGTCCTCTAAAAAAATTTATGTCTCTTTTATCTTCTACAGCAGGTAACTTGACCCTGGTTCAAACTGCAGAAATACTGAACTTTACTGGAAAACTGCTATTGGACTCCCATCTTAAACTCCACAGGAATTATCTGAAGATGCCAGCTCTAATATTGGATGAGAAGGAGAAGCGTTTATCAAGAATTATTACAAGTAATGCATTAGTTGAAGATCCCTTAGCCGTTGAGAAGGAGAGGTCAGTTCTGAATCCATGGACTCCCAAAGAGAAAGAAATTTTCATGGAGATGTTTGCTACATTTGGTAAGGACTTCAGAAGGATTGCCTCTTTTCTGAGTCACAAGACAACAGCCGATTGTGTCGAGTTCTACTACAAGAACCAGAAATCAGAATGTTTTGACAAAGTAAAGAAGAAATCTGAGTTGCAAAAGCAAGGGAGAAGCCTCACTAATAATACCTACTTGGTGACATCAGGGAAGAAGTGGACTCGTGAAGTAAATGCTGCTTCACTTGAACTTTTGGGTGCAGCTTCAGTCATTGCAGCTCGTGCAGATGATAGCATGAAAACTCCAGAGATTTGTATAGCAAGGTCATTTTCAGGAGGGAATTGCGATTATAAGAGAAGTTGGGATGACTCTCTATTTGAGAAGTCAGACTGTCCAGATATTCTTGGGAATGAGAAAGAAGCTTTGGCTGCTGATGCATTGGCTGGGATTTGTGGTGCCTTGTCTTCTGAAGCAATGAGCTCCTGTGTTACAAGTTCTATTGATCCTGGGGAAGGAAGCCAGGAGTGGAAGTTCGCAAAGCGGAACTCTTCAATGGATGGGTCTCTGACACCTGAGGTTTTGCAGGATGTTGATGATGAGGAGACTTGTTCAGATGATAGTTGTGGGGAATTAGATTCTGTGGATTGGACAGATGAAGAGAAGTCCAATTTTGTAGGGGCATTGAGAGCATATGGCAAAGATTTTACAAAGATTTCACGTTGTGTAGGGACAAGGTCTAGGGATCAATGCAAGATTTTCTTCAGTAAGGCTCGTAAGTGTTTAGGGCTTGATGTGATATGTCCTGGTTCAATTAATGGAGACACACTAATGAGTGATGCTATCGAGGGTAGGAGTGACACAGAAGATGCTGGTGTTTTGGAAATGGAGTCTGGAATCTGCAGCACCCAATCATGTTCCAAAGGGGAGGGTGATCTGCCATTATCTGGGGGAGACACAAATTGTGGGGCATCAGAGCATCCAGGGACCACTCATTTGCAAACAGATACTGGCAATTTAGAGCAAAGAAATGTACTAGAGCGGTTGAATTGTGAAGATACTCAGAATGGCTTTGAAACTTCAGTGTTAGATGACTGTCGTCAGGCAGCCCGACCAAAGCCTAATCTGGCCATTGATACTGACAATTTGGTAAATGCAGTGGACAATAAGCTGGAAGCAAGTGCTGAGGATGTACGGTGGGATGGTAATGCAATTGCCGGTGCTGCCTGCAGTGGTGTCATGGTGTCTGTCTGTGAAAGGGCAGATTTGATTGCTAATGCTAAAGCTGTTCAAGAACATAGATCCAGTGAGACCAGTGTGCAGGTTGAGGCGTCTGCATTTGTTGGTGAAGTTGATCCCTGTACATCTAATGTTGATGTAGAAATCCAGGTTAAACCTAGTGCTCATTCAAATGATTTGATGATGGAATCTGGTAATCTACATAATATGGTGCCTGAAACTGATGGGAAACAGGACATGAAGGGTGGTACGCCCAATTGCCGCACAAGTAGTTCAAGTTGCATTGTACCAGATTTAAATACTGACAGAACTGCCCCTTGCCTGACTACTGCTGAGACTAATGCTTGCCCAAGTTTCAGTTCAACCTCTGATCACCGGTACCAGATCTCCCTGGATCTGCCATCTGCCAGTCAGAAGGGTCATACCAGCACCCCACGGCAGCAAAAGGAGAACTATCCTGATGAATTGGCAAAACCACCATTACAGGATCCTTCTTTGATGTATTTGGAGGCCCGAGTTCGGCAGGATGCATTGTCATCCACCCTTGATTTTGATGAGTCTTGGCCAAAGAAACCAATAAAAGCTGAAGTTTATCATCGGTATATTGTGGGTCATGATGCCTTTAACCGAATTGACTCGTCTCAGGTTCTAAGGGGATATCCACTCCAGGCATTGAACAAAAAAGAAATGAATGGATGTATAGAATCCATCAGCAGTAGTAAACAAGCAGTTGTTCAGAAGATCTCGAAGGTAAATGGGAGTTCCATTGTGCAAGACTTTTATCATGAGAAGTCCAATGGTTTAGAAATACCCAGTAGTCTACCTGAGTTAACACGATTGTCCAAGAGCTATGAACAATCATCAGGCAGAAGATCATATCCCCAAAGTAGAGCTGGGTCTGAGGAGCCAAGCCGTCGAAACGGTGATGTAAAGCTGTTTGGGCAGATTCTTAGCCATCCATCAACTTTGCAAAATCCCGGCAGCAAAGATCCAGATAAGGTCCCATCACTGGATAAAATGTCCAAGTCATTTGGGTTGAAACACACCACTGATGATGTAACACAGAGGCCTCTAGACCCTACCAAGCTTGGCGTTACCCGTCATTCAAGCTTAGAGGACTTCCCGTTACGAAGCTATGGTTACTGGGACGGGAACAAAATACAGACAGGGCTTCCATCATTGCCTGATTCTGCCCTTCTATTAGCAAAATATCCTGCAGCACTCAGAAATTACTCGTCGGCATCTTCTTGTGGTGATCAACAATCCCATCCAGCTGTAATAAAGAGAAACCTGATGTTCCCAGGAAAGGATGTCATTGGCAGTAGCGGTGGTGGTGGTGTATCAGATTATAACGTGTGCAGGGGATTTGATGGTGGAAATTTGCAGCCATTTGCAGTGAATCGACATGAAGTATTCTCTGAGTTGCAGAAGCGGAATGGTTATGAAGTCCCAGGTTTTCAACAGCAGACGGCAGCAAGGATCATGGTTGGAGGGGGAAGCTGTGGTGTGTCAGATCCGGTGGCCGCCATAAAAATGCACTATGCTGCTGCTGCTGCTGAGGGTTACAGTGGTGGGCAAGGTGGGAGCATCAGGGAAGAGGATACATGGAGGGGGGGAGGGGATGTAGGCAGGTAGTAGAGTAGTAGTAGTAGAAGAAAAGAGCAGCGGCAGGACGTCAAATTGCCACCCGGTGACATGTGAGAATGCCTTACCACAGTGGGGGGCGTGTTCACAGGCATGTATTTTCGTGCCATTTCTGTATAATAGTTGTTTTTGTAACCTCAAATGGAATGGGAAGGGATTGGGCTTTTCTGCCCGTTCTTTTGGCAACAAAAATAGGGATAAAATGCTTTAGGGTTTGTAATATGCAGGCTTTTTCTTTCTTTCTTTCTTTTTTTAATTTGTTGTATTTGATGAAAACACCAAATAATTTGCCAAAAAAGAAAAAAAAGCCAAAGAATATATGGTGGAGAGCCTCATCGGTGCTTGCCCCCTTCCATATCTTCAAGCTCCTTCCAAGAAACTATAGCGTATTATTAGATTAAAATGTTTGTGAATTTTCTGTCTTATCTTTGTGCTCAGGGTTTTTGTTCTTCTAGCTTATTGGTCTCTTCGTCTTTAGTTAAACGGTAATAGAACAGTTTTTCAAAATTAATTTTTTTTTTATAGTTTTTCATGTATCACCGTTGCTGCAGTTGACTTGAGAAGAGTCCTCGTAGGCAATAAAAACATAAAACAAGAAGGGTTTTCTGTACTGGTAATAAGTTTTGTACTGCCTGAACGAACACATAGTGGATCTTTTTACTAATATATGTATCTAATTATTTATCAAATAAATGTTTTGTAAAGATAGCTCGAGGAATATTTTGTTGACATACCTAATTTCCTATAAATGAGCATTACTACTAATGTTTTATACTTGCCGACACCTTCTATCTCTTTTTTCCTTTTCTTTTTCTCTCCATTTATATAGACATGCATTAGTGCATGTCACGTCTAGTGCACGTAACTCTTATTTAAAAATTCTACTATAAAAGCTGTCTATTACCAAATTAGTAAAGCAGGATTACTTGCCAAAGACGCTTCCTTAGTCCTATTGTTGCTTGCTCGTACCGTTTGTGATTTCAGACTCTTCCACACATGTCTCTCTCTCCTATTTGCTCTTGTCGCCCATCTTATCATCTCACTATTATCACTGCTGTTCCTTCCTCTCATTGCCCGCAGCAGCCATCACTGCCGTCATCAACTCCTTCCTCCGTATTCGTCCATCACAGCCCCTGCATGTCTGCCACGTCATTCATTCTGATCAAAAGGCCCCACCCTCACAAAGCCACCTCTACTGGGCCCCACAAGGTGGTGGTGGTGGTGGTTACTCGTTACTCTTTTCTTCAATCTAAAGCTGAAGCGTGCAAGTCAGCACTCTCCGCCTCGTCTCCACGTGATCTTAAAGCAATCTTCTCTTTTAATTATTAACTCCGATCACGTGCCCTCCAGCGAGGTTGGTGTAATCTTATGCGTATCGCACACTACGGAACACCAGACACTACGGGAAGGTAGTAAAATCTTCTCGTCTCCTGCTCCCGCTCTTCATGTAACAAACTCGCTCCTTATCCATCGCAAATCCACGTGTCACTTCATCACCCAGGCCCTATTGCGGGATGTGGATTCTATAAAAAGAAAAAAAATTGCAATGTCATTAGTGCAAAAGAATTTGTTCCTAAACTAACATAAAATGTTATTTAATGAATATTCAAATTTAAAATTAATAAATAAATATTTTATAATTATACTTTTATAATATAATAACATTTATAATTAACTTGCTGAATGATACAAAAATAAGTCTTTTTTATCTAAAAATAATAAATGTCTAAATTTCATAAAACATTAGGACATCTTCAATGTCCATTCGGAGCATTTGAATTATACCGAGCGCTTAACGCCCAACGAGAATTAGAACACTCATTTTTACATTATTTTCAGTGAAATATGTTTAATATTTTTAATTAAAAAAATTAAACTCAATATTGTAAATGAAATTATATTATTATTTTAACAATCCAACTTTTTATTTACGACCTCAATTTTTTTCAGTTTATCGAATGAAACATTTTGGCATTTTTCATGGTACATTGGTACATTAGAAATGATCTCAGTCAGGGAGTTCAATCCCTTTCTTATACAGAGAATCAGACCAACAAATTTAGCCGTTGAAGAAGGACACGTGTCAAGCGGCTACCACACCTGTCTCCTTCACTTCTCCTTGGATTCTCGCCTTCTGTCAATCACTCCTCATCTTCTCCCAAGATAAAGCGAGAAGAAGAAGAAGAAAACACAACCCTCTCTTACTTGAATCTTCTAATAAAAACCTCTGAAACTAGTGGTTTTGTTTTCTGAGAATGCTTTAATTTAATCTTCAATATAGAAAAAATGTTGATGTTCTCTAGAAGATTAAAAATGTTGTTCCTTTTGCTGTTCCATTTGATCATTGTTTCAAGAACTGCGACTTCCGGCAGACTGGACGTCGACGGAACAGAATTCGACTTCGGGACCCTAACCCTGAGCAGCCTCAAGCTTCTCGGAGACGCTCATTTGAACAACGGAAGCGTGCGTCTCTCGCGCGATATAGGCGTCCCTAATTCCGGCGCAGGGCGGGCATTGTTCAGTAAACCGGTTAGGTTCCGGCAACCGGGCACCCACATTCCGGTGTCATTCTCCACCTTCTTCTCCTTCTCTGTCATGAACTTCAATCCCTCTTCGATCGGTGGTGGGCTCAGCTTTCTCATCTCCCCGGACGACCAGGCCGTCGGCGACGCCGGCGGGTTTCTGGGCCTCGCCGGAGAAGCAGTCTCTTCTTCGGGCGCATTCGTTGCCGTCGAATTCGACACGTTGATGGATGTTGAGTTTCAAGATATTAATGGGAATCATGTTGGGTTGGATTTGAACAGCTTGGTTTCTTCTCAGGTTGGTGATTTGGGAGACGCCGGGGTTGAACTCAAGAGCGGTAATCTTATAAACTCTTGGATCGATTACGACTCCGATACTTCTCTATTCAATATCTCCGTTTCATATTCAAATCTCCGGCCAACGGAACCACTTTTATCGTTTCATCTCGATTTGGGTCGGTTTTTGGATGATTTCATGTTTGTGGGATTCTCGGGTTCAACTCAGGTGAAATTAGTAAAATTTTCTGTCTTACAAGAAAACAAAAAAAAAAAATACATTAATTTTTATATTTCTATTACTGTGCTATAAAGTAGTAACTCTTTTTCTAATTTCTGCTCCATTGTATATAATCAGGGCAGTACAGAGGTTCACAGTATAGATTGGTGGAGCTTTAGGTCTTCGTTTGCCGAGTCTGGGACGCCGGCGCGGCCGCCGGCAGCCACTAGTACGGCTAGTTTTTTCACCCCACTAACCAATTCAAGCAGTTCACAGGCTCCTCCTCCTCCTTCTTCTAATTCCTCCATTACAGATTCTCAAAGCACAGGAAAATTGAGCAAGTCATCATCTTGCCATAACCAGCTATGTAAACAAGGGCCCGGAGCGGTTGCTGGAGTAGTGACCGCTGGAGCATTTTTTCTGGCGATTTTCGGGTTTTTTCTGATATGGGTATTCTCCAAGAGGTTCAAATCTATTGAAAAGTCTGAGTCCATAGCATCACAGATTATCAAAACGCCTAAAGAATTTAGCTATAAAGAGCTGAAACTGGCAACGAAGGGGTTTGATCCACTTAGGATAATAGGGCATGGAGCATTTGGTACTGTGTACAAAGGTATAATTTCACAGTCAGGAGCAGTAGTTGCCGTGAAGAAATGTAGTCATAATGGAGGCCAAGGAAAAGCAGAATTTTTATCAGAGCTTTCAATAATTGGAAGTTTAAGACATAGAAATCTTGTTCAGCTTCAAGGGTGGTGCCATGAGAAAGGAGAAATTCTACTTGTATATGATTTCATGCCCAATGGAAGCTTAGATAAGGCCTTATTTGAAGCTAGAATTACGTTACAATGGCATTACAGGAAAAAAATTCTAATGGGTGTTGCTTCTGCTCTTGCTTATTTGCACCATGAATGTGAAAGCCAGGTGATTCACAGAGATGTCAAAGCAAGCAATGTAATGCTGGATGAAGGGTTCAATGCTAGATTAGGAGATTTTGGTCTAGCCAGGCAAGTTGAACATGATAAATCACCTGATGCAACAGTAACTGCAGGAACAATGGGGTATTTAGCGCCAGAATATTTGCTAACGGGAAGAGCAACTGAGAAGACTGATGTGTTTAGCTTTGGAGCTGTGGTTCTTGAAGTCGCTACTGGAAGAAGACCCATTGAAAAGGATAGTAGTAAAATTGGTGTTAATGGTGTTGGGGCTAATCTGGTGGAGTGGGTGTGGAGTTTACATAGGGAAGGGAAGTTGATAAGTGCAGCTGATTCGAGACTTGGAGGTGAGTTTGAAGAAGGAGAGATGATAAGGGTGCTTTTGATTGGTTTGATTTGCTCACACCCTGATCCATTACAGAGGCCAACCATGAGAAATGTGGTTCAGATGCTGGGAGGTGAGGCTGAGGTACCCATTGTTCCTAGAACAAAGCCTTCTATGAGTTTTAGCACTTCTCAGCTTTTGTTGAGCTTGCAAGATAGTGTGTCAGATTGTAATGGTTTGATCACTATCTGCACTTCTTCCTCGTCAGAGAACAGCTTTACTGGTAATGGTGGTCGTGGGCATGGTCGATGATTGATTACTAATTGACAGAGGCTATGAAAAAAAAATCATTTATCTTTTATTCTCTTATATATGTCACTGTTATTCATTATTTTTTTGTGTACAATGATAGCATTAGCATTGAAAAGCTGATATATTTATTTAGAAAAAATGAATGAAATAATGGGTCTTTCACTTTATAAAAAAAATCAGCTTTTTAGCCTTTTCTATGTTCGATTTCTTATTCTCTCTTCATTGTTAAATAGAAATGATGAAAGTTCATTTGTTTTGGTATGAGATTCTTGTTTTCACAAGTAATCTTTGGTGGAAAAAGACAAGGAGTTGAGTAGAGAGTTGGCAAAGTGAGAACTTAAACCAAAAAAAAAAAAAAAAAGTTGTAATCAGATTTAAATTGACCTTAGGGCAACCGCAATGCCCATACACTCGGTCTTCACCGAGTGTATGGGTATTGCTGCCACATCAGATTATTTAAAAAAAATAGAAAAAGGAAACTGAGCGCTCAATGCTCTGTCGCTGAGGTGATGCTCCATTGAATGTCATTTCAACGCTAATAAACGCCCATTGCAGTTGGCCTTAGTTTTATAGATATACAAGTATTTGTATGTATATATAAAAGCATAGTGGAAGTAGAGGGAGATGTACTTTGCTTTATCTCCGGGACTTCAATTATTCCCTTGGTGGTAGTAGAAGTATTGGGGTGGGGACTCATGGCAATTAGAAGAAGTGAGTTGGGTCCACTTATGATCAGATTTCTTGATCATCACCATGATCAAGGTTTTCAAGAACAGGACAATATGGCCAGACACCAGCACATAACACCTGTACATTATAACAGAAAGGGCGAGAGAGAGAGAGAGATACTTTTGTCCCAATTGAAATTATTGCCAATTTTATTGAGCAAAAGTATATTTCTAGTGGATAAGTTCTACTACACAACGAAAATCATAACTGATGAATTGTACAGAGGGAAACTTTCCTACTGATTTCTCACTTCTGAGATAGTATGGTACGCACCATCAAAGCAATATGGCAGCCTTTGCATGTGCTAGGTTTGGTTTTCAGTGTCAGTCTATAGGACCCATTGGAGTATACTTATTTAGTATGCAAGCTTCAAGGAATACTCTCAAAAATTCCACATTGATAGCTAAAACAATTTTTACTAGTAACAAGTTCATATTTCAGGATAGTCATGCAGAGGTAAGCTTGTATGAACAATTTTGAGCTTTTTTTTTTTTGACCTATTCTCACTTATTTATATTTATATTACATGATTTGAGATT
Source organism: Tinospora cordifolia (assembly GCA_030144865.1). Lineage (NCBI taxonomy): Eukaryota > Viridiplantae > Streptophyta > Magnoliopsida > Ranunculales > Menispermaceae > Tinospora > Tinospora cordifolia. The sequence goes on along the minus strand of JAJIYU010008218.1, from coordinate 1,585 downwards.
TTTTTAATTAATTTTATAACAAATCATATATTTTTTTGAGAGTTATCAATCCGAGTTTTGATTTATTAATTTCTCTAATTGGCGAGAGCTAAACCCAAAACTTTTAGTTTTCAAACTCACATTCTTGTGATGTATCAATTCAATTCTTTAAGTCATTAGTACTTTCATCCTACATAATATTTAAATTTAAATATTTTGTTTGTTTATTTGTTTATTATTATTATTATTATTATTTGTTTTTTCAATACTCATCTCCAGTTTATTAATCTTTAGACAGTGATAACAGAGCTATCAAATGTCATATCCTAAAGTATTATTTTGAAGCATAACTGGTAGATAGAATGGACAATTCATGACTATCTTCATCTTAATGAAAAAGAAATTAAGAAAAAAGGTAGTAGAAAGCAAAAATAGACTTTCCAAAGTGGGTTAGCCTTTTTCAATGGTGGTGGAGTTCCTCCTAGAGTTGTTTTTTCAATGAGCCCACAGACCATTTGCCCATAAAGAATTAATTGGAAAGCAAACACAATTAACTAACAAAAAGACTATAATTATGCTTGAATAAGAAGTTTCACCTACACATGATTGTGTATGCATTGTCCATAACCTTTGCCAATTTTCATTATTAGGGAAACTTAGTCGAGATATATTTCACATATTTACTTAATATTATGTTTAGTTATTAATTAATAAATAATATACCATAAATTTTAAGTAAATGATTAATAATATAATAGTAAATAAAATTAGTGAAAAAATTTAATTTAAGTTAATTATTAAAATAGTAAAAATACCATACTTAAATAAATTAAGTAAATATAATTAAAAAAATTTATAATTACAATTATAGAAGAAAACCAAAAAAAAAAGGAAAAAAAAGGAAAACCAACGTAATGACATTGGATTGGAGATGACCAAGCTAACTTTACTATTATATTATATTCTCAATAGCTTATCAAACTTATTTTTAAGGAAAAAAAAACAACAAAGTATTCCTATTATATTAATCTGGCTTTAAGATCACCCGAAAACTTCACAGACAGTCTACTCTTCTACATCCATGTATATCTAAATATTTAAATTTCTACAAAATCATTTGTTGAAATAATTTTCCTACACCCTTCCAAGCAAGATTTACAGTTAGAAGAACTAATTGGAATTGACATCCATTCTTCTATTTCTTTTAAACTTACCTTGTTTCAATTCTACAACCTTTTTTTTTAATCAGGGTAATGCTTAGTAAATCTTATTTAATAAGTATATATCTCGAGGTGTGTTTTATTACATTTTTTTTTGATTTAATAGTGTAAATATATAATATATTATATATTATATATTATAACATCTGATGTTTAAAATGAAATTTAAATGATATATTTTTTTTTTCCAAGGACACCAATTCTTTGTTATGGGCCATGACTGCCGAAGTGGGTAAGGAAAAGACAAGTTGATATTATTCCAATCTTAATTCATGTGTAATATGGGAATCCCATCATCAAATATGAACTTTGTAGAAATTGGAGGTTGGTAAGAGGAATAAGAAAGCTACATTTGTGCTATATGTATCATCATTACATGTGGAATT
>JAJIYU010008217.1:0-18215 GCA_030144865.1 Tinospora cordifolia | reverse complement strand
TGAAGTTTATTTTGAATTTTCCAAATAAATTAATTTGAATATCAATAAAGCATATTTAAGTATTTTTAATTACTTTTCACTCTTGTTGTCCTATATTTTAGATTTTGTTTAAATTAGATTTTTCAGGTTCTATTATTCTAGATTCTAACAATTTTTTTTTATTATATATACTCATTCTTATTTATATAACTTTACGTACTTTAATTAAATAATAAAACAAAAGTACAGGATATTTCATTTTTTATAACATTTAAAGCAATTTATAATTAAAAATTATATATGGACGCATTTGAATTTCGACTAATATATGTGTATATATGTATGTGTGTATCAATAGAAGTTGAGATATAGACTTACCTTAAACTTGAATGATTATTTATGAATTTTGAACCTAATGCTCCATAGTTTTCAATATATATATAATCCCAATTACTTTTCTAATGCCCCACTAAGTCATAAATATGTTAAAGCTAGCCATCTTTGCAAATAAATTTCTAAATGGGTCTCCTATCTTAATTGACTTTAAATAAGAGGGAGTAGTACTCTTCAAGAGAAGATGCTCTTTATCAAAAAGACACTCAATTTCTAAGGAGACTAACAAGGCAACACACACAAGATTGCATGCTACTATAAAGCATAGTCACAAAATCTACTTACTTCGATTTTGGCCCCATCTTGAAAGATGGAGAGAGAAAGAGAGATAGTGTGTCTGTGTGTATTGATTTTGTTCCACAGTTCATAATATATATATATATATATATTATATGACTAACAGTTCCGTATAGGGCTTAAAAGAAAGCAACAGGATTTGATGAAAAAGACAGCATTTCGCGATATTAAAACCATGTAAAGAAAGAAGGATCACATTGCTTGGTTTTTCTAAGTTTAGCAGCCTTTCATAATCCTAGCTCATGTATATGGGCAGTAAGTCCAATGGACTCATATAAAATTCATATGCGCAGTAAGTCCAATGGATTCTTATAAAATTCAGATAGAGAAAGAAGAAAAAGAAAAGGAAAGATACGATGGTTATTTGTCTCTTAGTGTAAATCATCTTCCCTTATTTCATTGTTTAATCTTTTATAGGATAGTGACTTATCACTTGCGTCACTATATCAGCATATGCATGCATTGACAGCTTGTTGACCTTCAAGAAAGCTCCAATAACTGTTTCGCTCATTGGGCCTATTTTTACCTGTAACAGTCAGATCGAATGACCTTATAAAATTACAGTCGATATTTTCACATATTATGGTTAATGTAGGAGATACCTCTATTTTTTGGTATCATGAATTTCACACGTATTACTTTATAATATAATTTCTTTTAAATTTATTAAAATTATATATATATATATAGTTCACGTTTTTTACTTGCAAATAACTTTTTTTTTCATTTACTTTTCATTTTTCAATTAAAAAAATTACATCATTAACCTAGTTGTCAAGAATCGTGTTTTTTACTTGCAAATAACTTTTCTTTTCAACTTACTTTTCATTTGTCAATTAAAAAAATTACATCATTAACCTAGTCGTCAAGAACTATTAATTTCTGATCTGTCGGCAAGTGTTTGAGTTTAGTAAAAAAAATATAAAATAAAATCTTATTTTTGATTTACACTTAATTATTGCAATGACTCAATTTGTGGCACTATATACGCCACTAATTATTTCATGTTCTTTGTTGTCAATTAATTACTTTATGTTATCTTCATTTACTATTATATATAATGGCTTATCTTTCAAATCCTCATTTCCATCCCATCATTCTAAATAAAATAAAACAAAGAAAGGTTATAAGGAAAAGGAAAAAGGAATCATCAACACTTAACTTAGCTCCCATTGGATCGGCAACCTGAAACTAACAATATAATTTAATTAGAATGAAAGAGAAAATGCAAAAAGACAACTTTGCAATCGTTTTCTAGAACCAATTCGTCTCCTTAACAACAAATGAAAATGTATCTTTAAAATCTTCTTTAAACCAAATATGTTTGATATGTTTGGAGTTTCAAATATAAATATATTTTCAATCACAAATTAAATGGAATTCGATCACCCGCATCTCATTATAATTTTAGTGAAATTTAACATTTATTTCTTTCTATGTTTTGGAAAGGTTGGAATTGCATGCCTCCCTTTACCTTTGGATCACTTTAATTTGACAATATTACAGCAATCACATACAACCTCTTTGTTACGTATACGTAAGATTGGAAAAAAGAAAAATAGTAGTCTTAGAGCTCATTGATTACGTTCCCCTTCATCAGTTGTATCCAAATAATTAAAATCTTAATTGATTAATTAGAAGAGGGTGAATGTAATTAAGCATGCTTCTAATTAGTAAACCACCATAATTAAGGGAAATATCAAAAGAAATTAACATGAGAGAAATACGAGAGAATCTTTTTGTGGCTCAGCATTACACTTTTTACTGTTCTTTTCTTGGTTGACATGGGAAATTGTCCTCTACGATATATGGGACCTGCCTTGCTTGCCATATGCAATCTACATTTGGATCTCAATTATGGTAAATAATTTATTTTCTATATTAATTCGGGTCTCCTTGACTTCCATTTTGCTGCAATAAACTATGATATATATACCAATTTTTTTTTTTTTTTCCCTGCATGCATTGCTTTCGACAAATTGAATTTAGCATCAAATAATGTCTCCGATTCATGATAATTACTACGATCGATCAAGCAATCATTATTTTTTATTTTTATTTTTTGCTTTTGAAATTGTTTACAAACCATTGTTTTAATTATTTTGTATCGTTCTCATTCACGACCAATCAATTCATATTGCCCCATCTTGTAGTATAAAGTTTGATATAGTAAGAAAAGAAAAATGAGAGAATGATGAGAAGCAAGGTGACAGCAATCACTTGTAAAGATCTCACTGTTACCGCTAATTATGGTTGTAAGAATGACAATGTTGTGCTGGTGAGGTGCATTCAGGAGCAGACATTTTCATGAGCACCCCCCTCGTCCCTTTCAACAATTTGTTAAAGTCGATCTATATATATATATTAATTACTTAATTAGATCAGATGCCTCATCGATGAACTAGTTTTTGCAATCTTAAAAATAGTGCATTTTTTAAGACAACTAAGGTTGATTAAGAAAAATAATGCTAAATAACTTTTATATTTTGTATCTTTGGTTCAATTGCACGCTAAGAATTACTTTAAAATGGGTATATTTATCGAGATACGCATGCATAACTCTTTTATTCAATATTTATGAACTAATATTTATTATTTAGAAACTGATATAATAATAATTAAAGTAATTGTCACAAGATCTTCTTTTGGTGCGGAATAATTATGTGTATGGTAGACCTAAAACAATTTGATGCTCGCTTCTCACAACTTGTATAGGCAAGAGATTACTTCACACTTTTTTTTTTTCGTTTCTGTATTTTAATCAAGTTTAATTAGAAAAGATAAGCTAGCGCTAATTAATTAGGAGAGGAATGCCAGCAATGGAAATATTGTCTTTTGTTACCTTTCATGACCAAAAACCATGGGATGGGTCATGATAATATAGAAAGAAAAAGGGGGGGCAGTTTATTTGACTTGGGCATCATGATGTTGGCCATACAGAAAGGGGTTGGTAAGTACATTAGCAAATATATAGATAGCAATGCTTCTCTTTAGTTCTAACAGATACATGTTACTAATTAGTTTTGTAATTTAGGGTTGATTCTCTAGTTTTCGTTTCTTCCTTCCAAAACTCATCTTATATTCTAGTTCAGATATTTAAGAAATAATTACTTTTATTCATTATTTTCAAATATGTAATTAATTTTTTTTGAAAATATTTTTGAATTAGTTTTGAGACTTTTTTGTCTTTTCACATTTTCGTATAAAAACCAGCCCTAAAAGTAATGATAATAGTGGGGAATGTAAGGAGCATATCTTGACTTAAAAAAATGGTGGTTTCGGGGTGCGTAGTGCGCATATTGCGTTGTTAGAATGGAGTAGTAGAACGGTCAGACCAGCCGCTAAGGCAGCTTCTCTATATATATTTTTTGACGTGAACCGTGAAAATGGACCTTCGGAGTGGCAGTTGGCGAGAGAGAGAGAGAGAGAGAGAGAGCGAGCGAGACAGCTTCTTCTTCATCTTCTTCTTCTGCTACACCTGCTACTACTACTTGTTAGGTCTTCCGGGAGCTGTTTTCCGGGAAGAATCTCAGCTTGCTCTCTTCGATTTCTGAGCGTTTTGATTGAAATGGAAGAAGAAAATGAGTATTGTTGGCATTAAGAACGTATTAGTTTTATGCTTCTCAATTGAATCTCTTGAACTCTGACGCCAATCTATGCTCAAAAATCTTATATTTGGCGTTTAAATCCAATTCTAATTGAAACTCTCCAATTCTTCGTATGCTCTTCCAGTTTTCGAGTTTCAAATCTTTAGAAGGAATTCATCGATGTCATCCGACATAAACTAGGACTATCTTACTTCTAGCTAGTTGAATTGTTTTGAGAATTTCATCGTCTTGAATTAGCGTCTCAAGAGGCTTCATAATTCTCGTGGAGAGAGACAAATAGTCGATCAGATTGATTTGTGACAAGAATTTCATAGTCCATCGACTTGATTTGGATATTTAACAATCTTTGTTGATTTCTGAAGAAGATTAAAGTAGCTCTGGGAGATTCAGATGGACCAGTTGCTTCTTGCTGATACAGAACCGCCAGTAAAGCGGAGAGCAGGTTTGAGGAGGAAGCAAGCAGGAAGAGGCAGTTACAGAGGGAGCTAGTAGGGAGGGAGTGAGAGAGGGGTTAGTTTGTGTTATTGTCTTTGTTGTTGTTGTTGTTATTGTTTTCGGACGGGTGATAGCGAAAAAAGGGGGTTTTCGATGGGTGAGGATACGGGACTAAGGCACTTGCAATTGGTTCTTAGAAGTCTCTGTTTCAGTACAGAGTGGAAGTACGCTGTGTTTTGGAAGCTGAAGCATAGAACACGCATGTAAGTGCTTTTGTTTAAGTAACCTTTGAACTTGTCTAGTTGTTTCTTCATATCTGAATTTTCTGTTATTACCTGTTAGGTTTTCCTTTCACTTACAACTTTGTTCAATAAACTTAAAAGTGCTTATTTATTTATTTTTTTTAAGGGGATGATTTATGATGCTGTGGGAGTGCTATTTTAAGTTTAATCATTAAAGTTAGAAGAACCAGGATCGTTTCCTATCACTGCATATATTCTGTGTGATTTTTACATTTGATCTGTTGTAACACTGACAATTTATTGTACGGGATATACATGCAAACTCATATGTTAGATATTAAAATAGTTTGTTAAGTTATGAAAAAGTTAATTGTTTATTTTTGAATCTAAATTTTCGTTAATGTAATTGAATTAAGTCCTGAAGATGTGAACTAAAGTTCTTTTTCCCTTTTCCTTTTGGAGCAACTCACAGCTGAAACTGTAAATATTATTGATTAGCAGTTGGAGCAATGATTTCTTAATAAATGACAGGAGTCCATGCAATTGCCTCATATTATATAATTAGTTGATTTCACAGGGTTTACTTACTAATTAGGATTCTTAAGAATATTTGCCAAAGAGCTTGGATTTAACGCATGAAACAGGTTTATGGTTTTGGACTTGAAGGTAACCCCCTTATGGTTACATAAAAAGTGCATGCAATCCTATTAAAAAAGTGCTATAACATAGAAAAGTTGAATTGATATATCAATTAGAAGAACACTACTAAAATCTTCCATGGGAATTGCATTATATCTTAGATTTGTATTTGCATTGTGTTGTTGCTAGAAATTAGAGATAACACTACTTCAAGCTTCTTAAAATATTCCAATGTAAATAAATTATTTAGTAGACTTGTATTTGCAATAACCTTCTAAATCCACGCAGTCTACTAAAAGTGAAGATGGATAGTATATTTGAATTTTTAACTTCTGATTCGTATACCTTTTAACTCGTTATAAGTTTGTGCAATCTCTCTTTAAAAGTAAAGATCAGAAAAAGTGTTAAAATGACTCATAATTAGAGGATGGGTGCTAGTATGTTGAACAAATATTTGAAATTGTACTTGCATAGCCTAGACCATTGGAGTGCAAGACAAAAACATTTTGAAGATAGAGATGATATTTTTGAGGACGATTAGGTCACCTTGAAGCATTCATGAACATTTTAGGTTTATGTTATCCAGTAGGGGACAGTGGAGGAAAATGCGTTTTTGGTAGAAAACCAAAGAGAGTTATTTAGGAAGATAAAAGGAAAATTTTAGTGTAGATTTATATGGTATTTAGAGAAAACAAGCAAAAAAATAAAAAATAAAGCCCAAAGTGGAGACAGTATGCAAGTCTCTGGTCATTCATCCTAGGTTTAAGTGAATGATATGCAAAGTAGGCTTTGAATATGCTGTATTAATTATAGATTGCTGAAAAAAATTCATGGAGTTCTTCTTGAGAATTCATCTCTCTCTCTCTCTCTATATATATGTGTGTGTGTGTGTGTGTGTGTGTGTGCGTGTGTGTCTGTGTGTGTTATTTATGTTATTTATGTTTGGAAAGAATTTTCCACTTTGGTCTTTATTTTAGAATTTTTACATTTGATCCTACAGCAATGCTTGGAGTTAATAAATTATACTTAACAAGTTTATGTTTTCTAAATGTGTGAAACTAACTGCTTTGAGACTAACAGTTTCATTCTGTTTTGGAACAAAACTCATTTCAGGATGTTGACTTGGGAGGATGCTTATTACAATAATTATGAACCACCTGATTGTTCAAATCATATACCTCTTCATGATACGCTCAAGAACTTGCCTGATGGATATTCTTTGCAGGATACACTCAGTTCGGCTGTGGCAAAGATGTCTTATCTTGTATATTCTCTTGGAGAAGGGTATGATGCTGGTACTTTTGGGTATTGATTATCTAAATGAAAGAGGTCTCTTCTGAAAAATGACCCAAGGGCTTCTTAGAAGAATGCTGGCTACCCTTACATATAATTCCTATTTCCTGTACCTTCTTCCAATCATTGTGAGAACAGCATGAGTTTAGAGCCAGAGTTACAAGGGGGCTGAAGGGAAAATATATTTTTCTTCTGGACTTTCTAGGTCAATGATCTTTTGGAAACTTGTTCAAGTGTATCCCTTTACAACATTGTATTTCATCTCACTTTTAATGATCATTGATATGATTTCATGGGATCCCGATATTTTAGTTGTGGTTCCAGTCATGACCAAATGTTCAACAACCTTAAAGTACAATTTTTATTACTTTTTTATTAATTGACTTTAATTTAAATTTTCTGAGACTTGACTTTCCTCTGTGTTCGCCAATGTGATACAGCTAATGCAAGGCCCAAAGTCTCAAATATTATTTCTTTTTCAGGATAATTGGACAAGTGGCCCTTAGTGGAAAGCACCAGTGGATCTTTGCAGATAAGCTCTCATCTTGTTCCTGGTCGTCTTCTGAGGTAAGAAGAATTTCCTGTTCTTTGGATAATGATTAATTTTTATGTTGTATGAGGACCTAATTACTCTCCTTCTATTTCTTTCCCCCTTCTGTGATCAACAGTATTGTGATGGGTGGCAATCTCAATTTTCTGCTGGGATTAAGGTATTATTCCTCTATAACTTCTTTGTCTAAATGTTAAATTATTGTTGGTATGGTAAGTACTGCTCATTATCATTTATTCTTACTCTAAATAAGTTCTGTTAAGGAGAACTGTTGTAGTATCTTTGTCAACTTTATCTTTAGAACATCTTAAAACCATGTCAAGAGTCTTCATATTGTTTCTTGCATAGCTAAATTGAGTTTGAGCTTTTCTTTTCCTTTTAAAAGTCCTTCTCATGGATGCTTTCATGTATTTTATAAATTCCAAAACATCTCAAAAACCTTTCCCTAACTTTACATTTATAAGTATTGACTGAAATGATTCCTTAATTTGAGACATTCACATTCTTGATTTCATCTACGCTAGCACCACCAAATTGTAATCTCTGCGATGTGTTTGTTTTTAGCTGTCTAAAACATGCCCCCCTTTAATTGCTAAAATTTATCTTTTTCTTTTTATTAATGCACATGGCAGCATGGAATAGCCAGAATCTTCATTGATCATTTGACTGATATATGTTGGTTTTAATATCTTATTTTATTGTAAGTTCATGAGTTACCTATTTCTGGTATTTCAGGCTTGTTTTAACAATAATTGTGTGTATGTGATTGTGCATGCATGTCATATTTGAGGCTGTCACACACATTCCAACTTGCTGTTTCTTGCCTTAAAACAATTAGCTAATGAGGTATCCCATTGAGCTTCTGGTTTCGAGTATAAAATGAAATCTGCTTTGATTAACTATCTTCAAAAGTTGCCAATACTTAAACACAATGATCTATCCTTTAGCGTAAGTAGCTAGTATGTATTGCTTAGTTTATTCATCTACTTCACTAGTCTACGTTTGGGATGTGCGTACACCACACACACAATATTAGCAGCAGACAGATAAGATAATCTATCTAATTTCTTTTTAAAAGGAACAAAATGTAATGTGTGTACCAATAAAATCCAAAATGAAGTACACGATGTGCTATACACCAAAAGCCCATTTCACAAGGAAAAAGGACAACATATAAAAACCTCTTGTTTTACAAAATGTTCCCAACCTTTTATCCAATCCTACAGTGGATAAGCTAACAACAATTTGCAGTTCACAATTCGAAAAGATGCCAATTCATGGGCCTTTTCCCACACCTGATGCCCCATCGTGGCTTCATCTCAGATGCCCTTTTGTTTCTTTCTTTCTAAATGAACCATAATAGCATCAAGCAAACCACATACAAATGCTCTTTCCACTCTGTTAGGACTAACTCAACAAAGGGAAGATAAATTGAATGTATTCATTCACATGTTTAGTATTTTAGCCACGAAACTTGCCAGCATTGCAATACGATTGGTTGCCCACTTTTTTTATGCAACAGATATTTGTATTCCTTCATATTGTTCATCAAAAAGGAAAATAAAAAAAACAAAATCATTCTTATTTTGTGCAGACTATTGCTGTTGTGGCTGTTGTCCCACTTGGCGTAGTGCAACTTGGATCTCTAAATACAGTAAGGGAAAATAGTTAAAGGCCTTTTACTTTTCCGGAACCATTCATAATAATTCCAATTTTTATGTGATTAAACTGTGTATAGACATGATTTTTTTTTTAAAAATTTTTTTTTTTTTTATGTTTCTGCTCTTTTAAAGAATATACTAGTACCTTTGAATTTATCAATTTCACCTCTTTTGAGGATTCAGGTCACAATTTGCTCAAACTTATGAGAAGATCAATTGTTCAAACCTTCATAAGTTATTTGATGAGCTCTATGATCAAGAGAAGTCATCAATATTGTTGAATTAGGATATAAATTAATTTTATTCTTTCTTTTTACTGATGGTCTTTGAAAGGTCATGCCATTGGTCTCAGCCATGAAAAGGATACTTCACATTTACTTTTGCTTTAGTCACATGTTCACATCTTAGAGCCAACGAGGTAATATACTTAGTGAAAGTGTGAATGGTGAGAAATTACAATTTTGCTAAGAAAATTGTGATTTTCTTTAGAAAATTCTATTTTCTTATGTTTGGTTGGCAAAAAGGTGAAAAACTGTTTAAAAAAAATTTCTTGGGTCCATCATTTTCTCACCATAGGACCTATGGAGACAAAATAAAATTTTCTTATGAGAAGATTTTTGTGAACTAATTTGAAAAATAACTAGCTATAACATAAATTTTCTTATGTCCACCATGGAATCATAAGAAATTTTCTCGAGAAAATAGTATTTTCTTAGGAAAACTTTGTTAGCTAATGTCAGGCTTGACTTCTATCATCTTAGTATTGAGCTAGCAGTCAGCACTTCATACATCAAAACTGATTCCAGGGCTGCTATGAGCATGAAGATCAAAGAGAACAAAGGAAATAACATACACATGCGAGAACTTTAGAGACAATGGATGCATTCAAATTTAATTCTATAAAGAAAGAATAACTTAGTGATTTCAAAATATCTGCTATTTTTTCTCCATGTCATTTGAATGAAACATTAGGGAATCCTCTTGAAACCTTTCAATTCATTGATATTTATGTTGAACTATATAATTTGATCACTGGTAAAACATTTTGTATTGTAAATATGACTACTTTGTTTGATTCCTTGCCTTCTACTTGTAATAACAAAAGTTTGACTAATTTCGACGTAGCATAGCATAAATTAAACATAATTTTAATAAAATTAAAAATTAAATCACAGTCTTAGCGTGCAAAGTGCACTTGTCTTGCTTCAAGCTTAACCTTTGATTGCAAATCCCATTGGAGGTCATTTTCAAAGATAACGTTTGTGTTCATATCTACAGTTAGCTTAGTAATTACGTGTTGTTGGCACACCAAAATAGTTCTGTATATTATTTTTCTCAACAATGTTCTATATCATTATTCTTGATTTTGGAAAATATTTAATTCCTTATGGTGTTCTCACGATTATTTTTGTCGGATTTTTGGCTTAACCTATTTAATCTTGATCTCAGTTTTTTCCTTATTTTCCTCGTCTGTTTAGGAATTAACCAATTCTTTCTAACTCTTATTGATTTAATGCTGAATGGATTTGTGACCATGCTTCCACATGAAGTGCCTGTAAGAACCAACAGTATGCCTTCTTAAGCTTGTTTTTTTCCTTCTAGAACTTCAGTACCTTAATTTTCATATGCCTAGGATATACTTTTATCAGAGAAAAGTGATTATATGTGAAATATGAATGGGGCTTTGTACACTGCCAAAGATATGGATTCATCTCTTGTGCTATGACCCTGATTCTAAGTTTGGGCTTTGGCCAACTTAACTCATCGCTGACATATTGAACTCAACTGCATGTGACAGTGCAATGACTGTCCTTTGGATCACAAATCTTCTAGGATCTTTGTACCAAGTAGTCTGTAACTGCTACTTCTATACTTTTGTATCAATTAAATTGACATAGTTGTTTCATAGTTGATAATAGATGTGATTCATCTAACTCTTATTTAAGAATAAGTTGATAATTCAAATCAAAAGGCAACAAATTACAATCAAAAGTACATGATACTCTAGACTATTAATTAGTAACTGATTGGTTGAAGAAAGCCCTTAGGAGCCCAAATGGCTTTCCCAAGGTATGTTAAATGTAGAATCCAGGAACCATTGCTTTAATATGTTTCTTTTCCCCTAGTAATGACTTTAAACACCTAATTATCTGTAAGCTTCCCCATAGTTGACTTGTGATATTTGATTAATCTGCTATGAAGTTCATCAGAGATGATGGACGTGCTCTGAATCAGTTCTAGTAAGACCATATTAGCATTTTCTGGTGGCACTGATTCATATTCTGCTTTCATGAATGAAGCCAAAGTTTCAGTTTGAGGTATTTCATTGGCTCTCAAATTGTTAGGTTTCTGATGAGGTGGCACTTGTTTGACTTGTCTCACTTTGACTAGAAAAAAGTTTAACTTGTTACTGATAGAGTCAACTGTGTCTTGGTCTTGCTTGGCCTCTGGCTCCTTAAACCGTATCTTTTTGTTCTCTAGATCAATCAGCAGTAATGTATAGGTACTTATTTTTATTGACAAACTTGAATAGAGTGTACTTTTGACTCTGAATTTGTTCATAACCTCAAAAAGAATTCCTTTATTGCTTTCCTAAAAGGAATCTGAGTCAATACTAGTATGAGTAGTGTAGTGATCGAGCTCCAGTTACCAATTCAAATTAAAAAAAAAAAAATGTGCTTCTTTGAAGTATTTAATGATCATCACGTGTTTTACTTCAGTTATCACCAAATGTTTGTTTTGTTTTATTGTTTCATAGTATTATTGATGAATTTTTTTTAAGGTTTACTTTGTTAGCATTTGTGCAAGGTTATTTAAAGCTAATTTTTCCCTTCATGTCGGAAGTGCAGGTCAGTGAAGATATGAAACTGGTGACCCATATCAAGGAAATATTTTGTCTGCTTCAGAATTCCTCAATGGAATTTGTTCCAAATTCACTAAAATATTCTATGCATAGCAGCTCTTTTCTGGTGTGTTTTCTAACATTTTGCTTTTTTATTTTTTCTGTTGGTTTAATTTATCATCAACTGATTTTAGCTTTTGCTCCCAGTCAGAGGTATCATCACAAGATTCAGGCTTGGAAATATTCAATGATTCTCCACAATATTCAGATAAATCTTTGAGCAAAAGATGTTCATATATTGAACCTTGTTTGTTTTCATCTTTGGGAACATCCAACAATATATCCCACAGTGTTTATCAGCCTCTTCATCTGCACCCAAAAAAGCAATTTGAGGAGTTAAATGAACATGTCATATTTGAATCTTTGAAAGTGGGCGGAAATGAAAGTGCTAAGATACATAAACTGAAGTCTGCAATACGCATTTTAAATAGAGAAAAAGAGGTGTTGACAAATTTGGTTGAGAACGAGAAGTGTGGAGGGGAGAATGGAAACTCGAGTGATAGCTTTAATGTTATAAAGCATATTAATGCATCAGATCCATGCGTACTTGCTGCAGATAATAAAATGCAGCAAGTTGACAACGAGTTTGGAGTAGATTATTCTCTTTTTCCTTTGGATCCTCTTGACTCTACAGTCTGTGGTAGTGTCAAGTTTGACAGCACAGATTATGAGAAACTGGAATTATCTGACCAATTGAAAATGCAGCTTGATAATGGTCCAAAAGAGAAATCAGATACAGAGGTAAGCTGCATTGATTCTTCTGTAACATTTTCAGCTGGTTGTGAACTTTATGAAGCCCTTGGATCAGCGTTTAAAAAGGAATTAACCAATGTTACTTGGAGACCATCTGACAAACCTGAAGCTTCGAGACATAATGAGACCTTAGACAGGATGGCCAATAGCCATTTTATGGCAGCATCGGGTTCAGAGTATCTTCTAGAAGCTGTGGTGGCCAATGCAGTTAGTACATCCAGCAATATCATAAGCAGGAATTCACTGTGTAAATCTGCTGAATCCTTATTAACTACTGGGAGAACAGAAGAAGCTCTGCACCATGCTAGGCATGGTGGTAGTTTTTCTAGTAAATCATTCATTCATTCATCTAACATTGTGAAAGATGATACATATCACCAGATGAAATCAATTTTGGACTCAAGAGAGGCATCTGTTGTGAGGTCTTCAACAGAGTCATCATTAAATTCTCTGAATAGACACAGTAAACAATCTGATTTGCAGTCAGGACATGCTAAAATCAACAGAAAGAGAGCAAGACCAGGTGAAAGTTGCAGGCCTCGGCCAAGGGATAGACAACTGATTCAAGACCGCGTGAAGGAGCTGCGGGAGCTTGTTCCCAATGGCTCTAAGGTACCAATTTCATGAAATGTATTAATGATACACTCCACCAATTGTTTGTTTGTGAACCATTTTCGTTCCATTTACCAAGTGGAAGATCTTGTTACCTCACGCATTGAGATTATTGAAATAATTTTGCAGTGCAGTATTGATTCATTGCTGGAGCGTACAATCAAGCATATGCTCTTTCTCCAAGGTGTCGCCAAACATTCAGATAAACTGAAGATATATCCAGAGTCAAAGGTACAAATGCTGCTTGTAATTTAAATCCAATTACTTTTGGAGAATTGGGGAACCTAAATTGGTTATATACCAGATGGGAGTAAGATTAATATTTAGGAAAAAACTTAATGGAAAATACTTATTTTTTGCGACCTATTTAATAGTAGCTATTGGTTTTTTTAGTTCTTTTTTCCCCTTTTATTTATATTTAATGTGCTTTCTTTTAGTTCTCGTTTGCCAAAAGGTATGAATGGGTATAGTCACTTGCCATTTGATTTGCTAGAGATTCATTGTATTGAGCTATCTCCAATAACCTTTAACTTACGGATGCTAGTTTTCTCCACTATGGCTTGAAGCTAATATTTGCAGTAGCCTACAGGAAAAGGGGGGATGATGCCATAGTGCAACATCTTAGGATTATCTGGTCATTCTGATTTAGATTTTCCTCCAGTTCCTGGCATATAGATTCTCATCTATCAGAACATGGCACAGAAACAATGGGCTTTGTAATTCTCATGCAACGAAACCTGAAAACTGCATTTATTTATTTTATTTTATTTTATTTTTTTTCTCGATTCACCTCATGAGATTTTAACATATTTCTAAACCTGCAGTTTGATAGCATGAACGCAGTGGGATCCTGCAGTAAAGAACATGGATCAAATTGGTCTCAAGATGTGGAGAGTCAGACTGAAGCTTGTCCAATAGTGGTAGACAATCTTAACATGAGCGGGCAGATGCTTGTAGAGGTTAGCATTCTCCAAACATGACCAAACTCCATTAAATTAAAAAAAAAAAAAAAAGGAAAAGCAAATAAAACAAATGTAAGCAGAAAAGTGGTTTGTCCTTCATTAAAAGAAATCTTTTCTGGTTAATTGCACAGATGCGAGAGGAATGCTGTCATTTTCTTGAGATAGCGGAGGTCATCAGAAGCTTGGGCCTTACAATCCTTAAAGGTATAACGAAAGTACGTGGAGAAAAAGCTTGGGCATCCTTTGTTGTTGAGGTATGATTCTAGTTATGAATATTTATTTATTTATTTTTGTTATAAAATCTATCAAATATCTCTTTTCAATTTGTTTCTTGACAATCATATGATTTTTATGACATTTTTTTTTTTTGGTTAGGAATGTTGGTGATTTAACTTTATCCATTGTAGCCAAAATTGTGAATCAGAAGTGAATTTTTTGAAGGTTGCTAAATTGCAAGATTCGCAACATGTGAATCATAGAATTCTACATGAAAAGTATATACAAGGCCCTAAGAACATGAGTGTTTTTTAGCAAATTCACATGTCAAATTAAATCACCACAATTTAACAAGTGGCTCACTTCCCATTCAGATTGACTCAGTTAGGATTTAGACCAATTCACTTACGATTCACAGGAATAGTGATTCATTCGTCATATTTGAATTGTTTTAGGGTGAATCAAATCATGAATTGTATAATTCAGCTATTTGAATTACAGTTGTCAAGCTTTTATCCAAAATGAATGTAGCAGTATTTGAAACGATTATGGTTGTAATGGATCTTTTGTTTCAATCCCTGTGATCTAGAAAGTTGATGAGATAAAATTTTACAATGATCTACATACTATATTTGTCATGAATTCTTAGCTCTTCCATTCTAGGAACAGTAGTGCAACTTTCATGTGACCATCAACTTTAGTTGGGTTGGTTCAGAAATCTTGCCAAATCCATGAGATGCTCAACATTGTTTCTCTTTTTAAGATGTTCCATTGGCTCAAGGATATTGAATTATGTCAAGCAACTTTCATGATTTTATCCCCATCCCCTGGTAAAGTAATAAAGAAGTGGGAGTAGCCCTGACCATGGATTCATTTTCTCTAGTTGAATGAGATATCTGGCTGCAAGGTTAAAGATCATTCAATCCTATTTAATTAGTCGCGGGCAAAATGGTTCAAAAAATATACTCTGGTTTTTGTATGTAAAGTTTGTGGAAAACAAGTTTACCACATCAGAACTTTGATCCTTTCGATTTTGTTCATGACTTTATATCTCAATGTCCAAACTCAAGGATGGATCTAACTTCAAAAGAATTGCAGGGGCAGAATGATAGGGGCATGCATAGGATGGATATCTTGTGGTCACTCATGCGGCTGTTGCAACCAAAGATTACTGCGTAATCATTGTTTCCATTGCCCATTCATCATCAAGAGAAATTACGGTTCGAATTTTCTGTCTTTTCTCTTCATCTTCCCCTCCTTTGTTTGGCCATATAGTTTTCATAATAGTATCATTTCATGCTTGCTTCATGAATGTCCTTAAATTGCAGTTGGTAGTTTTGATGTTCCAATTTTCAGCTCTGTGAGTGAAATCAATAAAAATTATATATAGTTCCGCTGAAGCTACACCACCATCTTTCTTTCTTTGTCCAATTTTCTAATTGCCTTGTAACTTATCACGTCCTCTTTTTTTTTTTTTTCTCTTTCTTCTTTTATCCTTTTCCCTCTCTCTTTGGGATGTTATTTATATATATGAACTAAAAGGAAGCTTCATTCATTATTGGGAATTTGGGATAATTTATCTAACGCTAGAATTTGTTACTTAAAGTGAATTCATAACCAAGTTGTACCATCTGAAATGTTAAGCCAATGAGGTGCTGGTGGTCATCTATCTAGCCGTATTCTTAGTAGAAACAAGAGAAAAAAGATGTTGCCGTGTGAACTAGTTGTCCCTTACTTTCTCGGTGCATATAATGAAGGATGCTGAAGATTTTTGTATAATGCAACATATGCTAAGCGTTTCGTAGAGGATATTTTTAATGAGGCGTACTGTATCTTTACTATTATAATGGAAATATTTTTTAATGACGATGGTTTTTTTTTTTTTTTTTGGTTAAAATGCCAAATTTCCCATTTTAAGTCAATTTTTAAGTAAACATTCGTTTTGACATGAAAACAAGTAATAAAGGAAGTTTGTGAAAAATAAACCAAATTCCAAGCCTTTTTTTTAATTTAAATAATCCATTATCTTAAAGTTACAGGATTGTACGATCATACAACATGCCTAATGTCTGACAAATCTGACACGTGGATTAGGAGGAGAGCACAAAAGAAGGATTAAATGATAGGTTTAGATCATGTGTTTCCATGCGCAAATGAATTTCATTTCAAATGAAACTAATCCTGGGCCCCTGGCAACCAAAGGTACCGTATATAGGGGCTTTGAGATCTAAAATAAAAAAGATTATATAGGAGTTTGTCAAGTCAAAGGGGTAACGTGGCTGACTGGTTTGTTCAGTTGAGTATGGTACTTCAGCATGCTATGTTCCTTCAAAGATTTCGCTGAAAAATCAGTGATTTGAGTAATATGCTCCCGTGTCCTACTTGTTTTTTAATATCTCCCCAACAATATTTTTGTAAAATCAATTAGAAAAAAAGCAAAGAAAAAACAAAGAGAGACAAGAAAACTACAATGGAAAAGAAATTTCTCCTTCAACTTGATGTTTAATTATATAAGTTGCATTTTTTTATATAAGTCTTTGGTCGTAATGAAAATGAGAACAAGAGTCATATAATTGTTGTGACAAGAAGTAAAATAAATCGGAGGTTAGAGAATGTAAATAAGTGTTTATTCATACATTTACAACACTCCTCTTTGGATAATGCTGCATTGACAGAATATGGCTCGTTAAAACATTAACTAGAATATATTCAATGAAAAAAAAATTAGTGAGAAAAAGAGTATACCACTCATCATTTTTGGATATAAAAAAATCTAATATGGTTATGACCATCTTATCACAAACCTTGCTAAAAAAACTTAGTAAAAAAAAAATTAAAGCGAAGGACATAAAGAGTATGATATATTAATCAATAATGTAATGACCTATATTTTTTGACATTGAGTTGATGGGTTCGATCTATAATTTTATTTATGAATTAATGAATTATAAATAAAAATACATGATTTTATAGGAATTGTATAAATTAATGTGTCTATTAAATAAAAATATGTGATTATTATGGCAATGATATTAATTAATGTGTGTATTAAATAAAAATAAAATAAATGAATGATAATAATTATTATTTAGTGGGAGCTAAGTTAAAAAAATGATATGAATTTATGCAATAAATTAATTCTTACATACATGCACACACACATATAAGTATAGGAACATGCATAAATATATATATACACACATATAGGTATAGGAACATACATAAATACATATATGTATATACACATATATATGTGATGATAAAAAAAATTAATTATAGAGGATAATCAAGGTTACCTTGTTGGATATAAAATAAATAAATAAATGAATGAGGGAATAATTGTGATGATGTGTAGAGATAAGAGAAGGGGTTGTTGTTAGCTTAATATTAATTGAGGTGGGGTCCACCCAAAGTCGAACCAAAAAAATCTATAAATACCCTTGCCTTAAGTCATTTCATTCTCACCACTTTTCATCTTACGAAAAAATGAGAGGAAATTTGGGAGAGAAAACAAAAAGAAGAAAAAAAGAAAGAAAGAAAAAGGAGAAGAAAGAAGAAAAAAAGAGAACAAAAACGTAAAGAAAAAAGGAAAAGATTTTGACATTTTGAGTAAATTATTTTTACCTCTTTTCAATTCAAAATTGTTATGAAAGTTATATATATATATATATAT
>JAJIYU010008216.1:0-18252 GCA_030144865.1 Tinospora cordifolia | reverse complement strand
CACTAAACTCACAATACCAAGTTCATGAACGGATCTTAATCACTTTGATTCACTAACTATTGATAGATACTCTTGGATGAGCTCAAATCTTAAAGAAAACTCAAAGAAAATCAGAGAACTCACCTGAGAATCGCTCTCCCGTCGCTCTCTCCAAATCCCGGATCGTTTTAGTGCAAAATGAGAAATTCTGCGCTTGAAATCTATATATAACTCGCACACGGACCGCGGTCGTCGTCAGACGGACCTCGGTCATTGAACAAATTTTCCTTCATGGACCTCGGTCTTCATTTTATGGACCTCGGTCATCCCTTTATGGACCGCGGTCGGCACTTTACGGACCACGGTCACCAATGTGACCTAGTTTTCTCGGTTTTGCACATTTCCACTGATGATCGCGGTCGGCCTGTAAGGACCGCGGTCCACAGTGTGTTCTACACTTTTTCTGGGTTTTTCACATTACGGACCGCGGTCGGCATCAGACGGACCACGGTCGGCAGCAAGATGCCTTGTTTTTTAACACTTTTTCCCACACGTTTCTAGCTATCCGAATGTTCTAATAAATTTTATCTTGATTAAATATCATACAATGATAATTAAAAACAAGTTTCCAATTATTTTTATATTTATTTTGAATTTTTAAAAATTCATGTTGACGTGGACACATTATAAGACCTAGGGTGATCACAGTTTATATATTATTATGTTTGTTAGTGTGAGTAGCTAAATTTATATAATAAATTTGTTTGTGTTATTTAATGCATTTGTTTCTCTTCTATGAATGGACAAATTTTGTAATATCCTGAAAATCCTGTACTTAATGAAATGAGAATTTCAAATTCAATTGGATGAAATTTGGGTGAGAAATGAAATCAGGTCCATTTTAGGGT
This sequence comes from Tinospora cordifolia, assembly GCA_030144865.1. Taxonomy (NCBI): domain Eukaryota; kingdom Viridiplantae; phylum Streptophyta; class Magnoliopsida; order Ranunculales; family Menispermaceae; genus Tinospora; species Tinospora cordifolia. Next base: position 17,365 of record JAJIYU010008216.1, on the reverse strand, counting down.
CAAATTTAACAAGTCCAAACTCCTCATTTAGTGACCCTTAGGACCATAGAATGAACTGGAATGACATGAGATGACATGAACTGATCAACTAGACAACATATCCAAAGATCAGCTCAATTAGCCAAGAATTAGGGCTTCATTTGCCTAATATCCTTCTGTAATACCCTCAAAAACTTTGTACTCAATAAAATAAAATTTATCATTTATTCAATGAAATTTGGGTGCAAAATAAAACCATGCTCATTTCAGGGTTAAATTTGGCAAGTTTCAAAAGTCTTATTTAATAACCCTTAGAGATCCAAAACAACCTGAAATGAAGCAAAGTGACTTGAACCGATCAATTGAATAACATGTTCGAAAAGTAGCTCAATTGGCCAAAAATAGGGTTTTCATTTGCTAAACACCCTTCAAGGGGTCCAAATTTAGAAAAAAATTGGCATTTAGGGGTACTTCAGGGGATTGAAATAACCCAAAATGAAACGTAATGACATGAACTAACAAAATAGACGACATATCTAAAAATTAGGACAATTTTTCAAAATTGAGATTTTTATTTACTTAGTGACTTTAGTGGGTTCTAAATAAGGAAAGTTTGAGAGGGAAAATCACTTTGGGCCAAACTATTCCTCAAAATATACATTAAGTTATTGTAATTCCAAAACTTTAGGTTATAAATCATAATTCTTTATAAATGAGGAGATATAAAATTTTATTTGATTTTTGTGAACCCATGAATGTATGACCACCCCTAAGCATGTACAAGTCACATGGGTGGAACACCATAATCATGTACACCCTCACCCTACCCAATTATATGAGACGTAATGCATTGTTTGGAAACCATGAAGAGTGGTTTCATGCCTATTTGTGATGATTTGATGATTTAAAGAGATATAGAAAAGTTCCCTATATATATGAGAACACAAAAGAAAGACAATAGAAAGTTTCCATGAGCTCAATTAAGAATGATATCTCATGTTGATTCAAGAGCTTAGATTAGAAGTTTGGAACCATGATCGTGTGTCCATCAAATTTAGATCATGTAAACACTAATCAACCATGTTGGACGTCCAAGGAAGGAATAAGAAAGTTTTCAGGTATTATACACACATGACACACAAGTAAATGAACTCAATTAGCAAGTTGCCTATGTGTGACTCTTAAAAGAATAAAGGAAACAAAATTAGCAAGTGATCACATTATCTAAATCATGTGCATAAGAGAAAATAGGAAAGTTTTTTTTATTCAAATATACACTCACAGTTTTTTATTCAAATATACACTCACAAAGAGAAGGAAAGATTCCTTGCTCACAAGATCTCACCAAATTCGAAACTTCTATTTGTGATTCCTCATGATGCCAAAAAGAGGAAAAATTCAAGATATGCTTGTATGTACACTTACTAAACTAGATATGCTCACAAAATCTCTTCAAAGAGGACATCCTAACTGATATAGGAACCATTCCACATCTGATTTTATGATCACACTTAAATAAAAAAGCACATATATGCTCGCACATGAATAGAAAGCCATAGTGGTCACACTTGCAACCTCGAGCACACTTGCAAAGCCGTCCCCTTGTGTGTTTGGAAACTTGCCCAAAACTTTGTGAGCTGTCCAAGACTGCCCAAGATGTGCCCTTATGCTCACTAAAAGTTTATATAAACCTCCTCTAGGCTCTCATTCCTCTCATCCCGAAGTAAACAATTAACACTTCCCTCTTTGTTTATTCTTGCCCTCTTCTTGGCGCACTTCTTCTCATTTCTTGTTTCTTCCTTGTGTGAGAAGTTCTGATTTTAGTGTTTTAGAGAGTGTTTTGAAGTGATTTTTGCTAGTGTTTGAAAGTGCTAGACATTGGAGAACTTTGCTAAATTTTTGGGGAAAGAACCACTACTAAGGTGGAGGGGATTTCTAGAACACTATCTTCTTATTGTGAATTCCTAGCATATTCATGCATGCTTAGTTTAGATTTCAACATATTTAATATCAGTTATTAGCATGTTTAATCATGTTTTATTTTTAGTTTAGTATGTTTTTATGTTTTAATCACTCATGAGAGCATGCCATGTTTAGGATTTATTTTAAAGTTTCAAGCATGCCATATGATATTTCCATGCTTTCTAGGTTGTTTAAAATTCTGAGATTTATATTCTGAATTTCTTTTCATGATTATGTGATTTTAAACATGAGAAAGTGAAGATAAGAACTACATATTGTCATAGTGACCCGTATGAGTGCTATTGTAACACCCCACAACCCCCCACATTCATTGAGCATTGGACATAACCATCATTCTTTGACAGTGGACTTAACCATTTGGTGGGTCGGGTCGGTATTCCTTTACATGTGACACACACTTTACTTTCTATTTTTCAATACCTCATGCCTTAGAGTAAATTCAAGAATATAAATTTGCATTTAACAAATTAAGACAATTAAAGATAACGAAAAATTCAACTTCTTTATTCATAAGAAAGAAAGTACATAACTTTATAATGTAAACTATTACATTGTTGCTTAAAAGAAATTCATAACCTCTATAATAAAATAAAGTTTCAGCGGAAGACTTTTCAAAACTTGGGCTAAATGCCCTTACATATAAATTAAAAACTTTTTAAATAACAAGAACCTAACTAATATTCATTGTCTTTATGTAAATCAATTACTTGAAAAATAGAATGAAGGGGTGAGCACATAGCCTAGTGGATCTTTCTAAATATTTAAACCATTATTTCAATTAAACAAACCAAGCATATCAAAAACTTTTGTATATTAGACGATTCAAACAAATTTCTTGTTTGTGGTTGACATTCGAACTGAAAGAGTTTAATCTCTGTGTTCCACATCGTTGGGAGAGTGAATCACTCTTGGAAACTCAAACCCAATATCTGTGAACTGGGATCACTCTTGGAAACCCAGTTCCAATCATCAAAGGTAAGCCGGCAAATCGGATCGGGGGTGGAACACACACAATGACACTATGCAGTCCATCATTGCGCCAGTACGTAGATTGAATCATTATTTAATCTTTTCTTGGTGATAAAACACACAATATCGGATTAAACTATCGATGCAACATGTACATAACATGAATCATCAAATATTTTTTCATGGTACAATTCAAGCATACTATGCATCATTATTCTTGATTTCTAAACATGCATAACATGTATATTCATGGCACATCAAATAAATAAAGCATGCATATTTAAAATATATATTCAATCATTCAACTTCAAAACATCATCACACATGCAAGACTTATTTAAATTAAAATAAAGAAGTAAAAGTTAGAAATCACTTTCACCTTAAATATGTCTCTTCTGCACACCTCTGAAATCCGACAGAGTTTCGTTACTTCAAAGCTTCCAAACACTCAAGAACACTCAAAAACAGTTCAAGATTACTCAAGAACTGAGGGGATTGCCAAGAAGAAGGCTAGAGAGAGTTAAGAGGGACTAGTATGCTCTTGATTTGGGATGAAAACAATGTAAGCACCAATGGTCCTTTATATAGAGTTCAAAATGGTGTAGAATGACAAGTTTTTGGTGCTTTCCTTGCAAGAAACTTGCCAATTATTCAAAATTTCGTGCCCCCAAGCATAGGAAAATAACAAGTGTATTTGAATAATATTTTTGGAATTTAGAAACATTTTTTTTTCGGATTTTTTTGGAATTTTTTCGGATTTTATTCTAATTTTCTCGGTTATAAATCGGAACATTAAAACTGGATCGTTGATGATCCTCGATCGCAGCACTCAGATCGCGATCAAGATTTACGAATTCGCTGTGGATTGTTGAATTTCCTCGATCGTAGCACATACTAGGGCGCCTCAGATCTCGTCCGTCACATGAGCCTCGATTGCAGCACGACTGTTCGCGATCAACAAAACTAGCATGGATTGTCGATCAACCTCGAGCACAGCACTGAATCGCGATCGAGATTAACTAATTCGCTGTGGATCGTTGATCAACCTTGAGCGCAGCACTGGATCGCGATCGATCGAAAAAATTTCAAATCCGAGCCATTAGATCATCCTCGAGCGCAACACCGTTTGCGATTAACAAAATGGCTTTGATCTTCACTGTTGGATGAACCTCGAGTGTAGCATCAGATCGTGAACATCGATCTAGGCCGCACGATTAACCTCGAGTGCAGTGTCATTCGCAATCAACGAAACGAATTTGAACCGTTCGATCAGGCAGATTGATTCTGGGCTGTTGGATTTCAGTGATCCGATGCTCCTAAGCATTGTTTTAGGTTTTGATTTCATTCGTTGGATCCGACAGATCGAGTTTGGCCCGTTGGATACAGTTTTTAATTACCAAATTTGCTTTTTAAGGTTACTATTATTTGAAAATTGCCAATTACACACTTTCTAATTGATGTAAACATAATTTTTGTATATGTCTTTCCATTTTATTAATTTTCTAATATTTTCTCTTTTCCATTTCTTTAATATTGTATTTATTAGGGATATTTCTATTTCTTTAATATTTTTAATGCCAATAATTAAATAATCTACATTTTCCCCACAAAAGAGATTGAAATTTTTCGTCTTCTTAGCCAACGTAAGACCTTCATCCGGCAGCAAAAAGCTGTCCCTTGGAGCAGCTCAAACTTTTTCCGGGTATGAACCAAAAGAGTTCTGCACCATGAACTTTGTACCGCGCACATCACTTCGAAAGGCTCTACAAAAATAACGTAGAAGTGCATAAAGAAATAGAAAATATTAAAGAAAAAAAGTGAAATGAAAGGGGATCGGATTCTATTTGTACTGTATCTGAAATAAATCTTGTCTATTCTTATCGTTCCTTTTCTTCATATATTTTTATTTATTTCATATTTTATTTTCAGATAATCATTTATGTAATTATAAATTGATACTTATATAATATTTTATTTATTTTAAATAAATACACACATACTACATTTTTATTCAATTATGTAAATTTTCCTATATACATATTCCTATAATATGTAACATTCATTATGCTAACACACATATTATTTATACACGCATTAACCTATATATATATGTGTATATATGTATACTTTATTTCTATTTTTTTATTTTTTAAGAAATGGAAGCAACTCTTTAAATTTCATAATTAATTCTACTAAATTAAAATTTTCATTTAATTATCAAATTAAGGTCTTATTTGCCTATTTTATATTATATCTCCAATATTTTTTTTTTCATTTGCCAACCCACAATTTGCACCCAAAGATGTCTTAAAATCTTATTTCATTTATTTTCATTAAACTTATTTATCTTTAATTATTTGACCAAATTTTGGGTTATTACAGCTATGAGTGTTCTTAACACATGCTTGGAGTGTGTAGTTGCAAAGTGTAACTAAGGGATACTTGGTATGTGACATTCAATAGAAAGTAATAAAGAAATGTCTTTCCACCCTGAAGAGAGATATCTAAATTAAGAACATCAAAGGAGTAGAACCCCTTTCAGTCATAACGTCAACTTGAACCAATTTGATGTATGAATCACTTAATGTTTGAAAGAGTGTGAATTTGGATGTGTTAAAAATTTGAAATAATAAGTTAGTTGTTTGATGGATGATCCACTGGGTTGTGTGCTCAACCCTCTTCTTTATTTTTTAGGAAATTGAATCATGAAAATCTGATAATAGCTATATTTAGAAAGTTTCTATTTTTGGAAAGTTTCATTTTTAATGTAAGGACATATCGCCCAATTTTGAATAAGACTTCTGCTAAAATTTTATTTCAATTTTTAAGAACTATGCACCTTCTTTCAAGTTCTAGTTATTGAATTAAAACATGTAATCTTTTACTTATTTGAATAAATAAGAGTTTAAAGTATGTAGACTTTTATTTCATTAAGTAAATAAAGACTCAATATTTATTTTATCTCTATTGTAATAGTCTTATTAAATTTAAAGTTAAATAATTGGCTTGTGTGCTCATTGAAAAATAATAAGACTTGAGATGAAAGAAAGTGATGCTAGTTGTGTACTTGTAAATATAACACAGGACTCAACCCGCCTTGTGGTTGAGCTTAAACCTGTTTTTAGGGGGTTGGGGTATTACACCTTCAGTGGAGTCTAATTTAGGAAAGTAAATGAAATGAAAATCACCCTAGCCAAATGATGGTTGAAAATGTGCATTATTTTAATATGACCACAAAAATATATGTTAAACGCCTTAATTCTTAGTAAATCATAAGATATGAATTTTTATTAAATTCATGTGGACCCATAAATACTTGGCCACCCTTACACATGTGCAAACCACATAGGTGGAACACCATGATCATCTACACCCTCACCCTACCCAACCTCAATGGAACGTTTTCCTTATTTGAAATCATGTAAAATGATCTCATGTGCCATGTAAATAATAATGTATGCTCATGAGACATCCTAGGGTGTTTAGAAACAATGAAAATTCATCTCATGTACACCCACAAGTGATCATATGTACCCATATTCCATACACCCCAAACCGGCTCTTGCATGTGTACGTGTGTGTGCATACAAGTGACAAAGAAAAGTTTCTAAAACCTAAATGGTGCACTCTCAAAACCCTAACCATCCCCTTGATGCTCACACAAACCAAAATAGAAATTTTAGAAATAGAAACCAAGGGTGGCGCCATTATCTTGTGAAATTCCACGGTAAAATGCCCTAATTGACCTTTATCTTGTGCATCATCACTCAAAACACGCTAAATTAGATTGTTTCCTAAAGCCAAATTGAAAATCTTAAACCATGATCTTGTGTCCACCAAGTATGATTGGTGCACAAAGCCTTTTTAGCATGACGTCCCAAGGGTAGAAATTAGGAGGCATTATCTTGCTTAAATGCTTAACACCTAAGTTTGAATGAGATTGGAAATATTCTTGGTCCACTTCTTAAAATAGATTAGAAACACACCATACTCACAAGATCACATCCCTAGCTGATTTAGGAGGTGTTCTAAATTTGATTTTATGCTCAAGGAAAGAATTCCCTTATCAAAAATGCCAAAATAGGAAAGTTTCTATGCATGCTTGTGTGATGACCAAACAAAGGAACTAGCTAGGAAATGTTACTAAGTGCCATGATCTAATTCCATATGGATGTTCCAATTGATTTGAATATATTCCAAGACTGATTTGATGCTCACACATGGATAGGAAACTAAATAAAAATCCTATAGGTGATCACACTTAGATTGGAAACCATAGTGGTCCCATTATCTCAAGCTATGAACACATTTGCCCTATTCAAGCAAACCATCCCCTTTAACTATGAAATGTTGCTCAATTTGTGAGCTGCCCAAGATGTCCCCCTTGTGCTCTTGAAAATCTATATAAACCCCCCTTGTGCACACTTATTCTTCATCCCAAAGCGAAGAGTTGATACTTTTCTCTTAGCTTGTTCTAGCCTTCTTCTTAGCAACCTTTGTGTTCTCGACTGATCTTGAGGTATTCTTAAGTGTTTGATTGAGTGTTCTTGAGAGGTCTTGAAGTGCTAGAAGTGTTGAAGAAAGAAACCTCTACAAAAAATTTGAGAAAAAGCTTCATAAGGTGGAAGTGACTTCTAAAACCTCATCTTTTCTTCTTTAGATTATTGCATGTTTATTGCATGTTTAGTTTTTAGAAGTCATTCATGTTTCAATTTCAGAAATTTAATTATGATTTCAATTTTTATTTGGTACATGAGCATGATTTAAGCATTCATGCATTCATACCATGCCTAGTACTATGTTTAGGTTTATTTCAATGTATAATGCATGTTTTTGGATGACATACGCTTTGATTTTCAGATTGTTATATATTTTGAAATTTATTTATCTTATTTTATGATTCTTGAATATAAGATTATGAGATGTTGGTGATTAATAACCATGTACCATCATAGTGAACATGGGGGTCACTATGGATGTTCTTTTGATTTGACTAGTTCGCATGGTGTAAAACCAAAATACTTGGTTGGTGGGTAAGAGGTCCTAAGTTAAAAAGTCCAATAAAAATGACTAAGAAATGTCCTTTTTACTCTAATGAGGTATTTTGTAAAGAACATCAAGGGCCATAAAAATCTTTTTAGTTTAAGTCACAACTATATATTAAATGTTGCTTGAAACTCCTAATGTATGCAAGTGTATGAATTATGGATGTGCTTTTTGTCTAAATTAGAAAATTGGTTGTTTGAAAAAGATCCATTGGGCTATGTGCTTGCCCTTCCTCCTTTATTTTTCAAGAAATTGAATATGCATGAAGATGTTAAAAAAAACAATCTCCGTATTTTTTTAAAGTTTATATATTTGAATATAAGGGCATGTAGCCCAAGTTTTGAATATTCTGCTATAATAGTTATGTACTCCACTTTATTTAAATTAATAAATTTTATGAATTTCTTTTATCTCTTGTATTGTTGCCTTTTTTTGGTTCCTAAAATTGAGCCAAGTCCTTTTGAATTGCATTAAGGTATAAGATAATTGAAAAAGAATGCCAAGTGTGAGTCACTTGTAATATAATACCGGCCCAACTCTCCTATATGGTTAAGTCTACTGTCAAAACAGTGGTTATATCGAAATAAATAAAGAATACGGGGATTGAGGTGTTACAAATTTAAAGAGAAGGAACCAAAGGAATTATGGATCCCCATGAGGAACGATTTAAGAAGTTGGAGGAAATGGCACTAGTGCAACAACAGAATACTACCCTATGGCTAAGATCAGGAAAGAGTTATGAAAGCCTAATGCACTAGCAGTCCCCGAAGTTGGTGCCAATAGTGTTGGGGTTAATGAGTTTGTACCTACTGTTGTAAAAAAAACTCCAATGCCACTAGACAGAAGTGATGAGAAGGAAAAGAAAAAGGTATAATAAGGTAATGAAAACTTTTAAAATAAGAGAACCTCCAACATTTACAAGGGGTTTGATGTTAGAAGTTGCTGAAAATTGGCTGATGAGAATATAAAATATATTTGATGATATGTAAGCTGGAGACCGAGATAAAGTTAGATTAGCTATCTTTAAACTCATCAAGGATGCGGAATGTTGGTAGAAGTCTATAGGTAAAAAACATTCAAGTGCAGTTTCTTAGGAAAAATTTAAGGAGATGTTCCATGAGTGTTTTTTTTTTCAACAACAGAGAAAGATAAACAAAGGGATCAATTCTTTCATCTAAAGCAGGGAAATATGATAGTTTGAGAATATAAATATGAATTTACTAGACTATCTATCTTTGCACCGTAATTAGTGGCACTGATAGTTTGCGAATGAAAAAGCTTCACGATGGTTTTTGTGATGTCGTATGTAAGGCGTTGGCACTAGCTGGGGAAAAGACATATGCATATGCGGTTAATCAAGATTTAGACTTTGTGAGGGTGGAAACCACAAATCAAGAAGCTACTTCACATATTTCCCTATTATCATTTGAGCAAAATATAACATTTTATGGAAAAACAAGTCAAAGTGGAACAAGAACTAATCTAAGGGGAATAACAAATTTCGTATGGGAGAAATATCTAGTAGGGTTGGGACACCTGCCACACTAGTGGTTCTGGTTCCAACGTCAAGTTCTAGGGGACAATAATTTATGGGGAGATCTCAGAGTAAAAGTTCCTCGGTAGACTACCAATACCATCAGGACGAGGAGTTGGCAGAGGACAAAGCAGGATGTTCGCACCTAGGGTACAGTCACAAACAAGGTCTTATACACCTCAATTGTCTATTACTTGCTTTCACTGTGGATAGAAGGGGCACAAAAGAAATGAATGTCAATTTCAAACACTACATAGAGGTTTGACAACTCCATCCCAAATGACTTCAACGCCTCCAAGAGAGCAAGGTAAGGTAATGACTGAACCTGATCCAGAAGCCAACAAGAATTTGATTGAAGGTATGATCAACATTTGTGATTTATGATGTATATTTTTATTGATGTTGGATCCACATTATTGTTTATTTCTAGTAACAATGTAGATAGATTGAAACTCACTCATGTTAGAACTAGTACACCCTTAAAACTGAGTACAACTACTGGAGAAAGGATTTATCCTAATATGATGTGTTAGAAATATAGTTAAATATGAAGGATGTAAAATGTCTATTGATTTGAGGATGCTAGAATTCTTGGAGTTTGATGCCATACTAGGTATGGATTGGCTTGCAGCTTCTCATGCTTATCTTGACTATTTTGCCAACAAAGTAGTTTTTCAGATTCTAGGATAACCTTATTTTGTTTATAGAGCTATGGATACCTTGAGAACTACTACTGGAGGCCGATTAATTACTGATTAGAAAGCACAATACTAAGCTAGCATAAAGATAATGGATAAAAAGGAGCAGGGTATTCAATTATCAGAAATTCTTGTGGTAAATGAATTTCTAGATGTATTTCCTAATGACTTACTTAGAGTACCTCATAAAAGGGAGATTGATTTTATTATTGAGTTGATACCTAGAATTAAACTCATCTTTATTCCACCTTATCTCATGGCACCAAAGGAGGTATAAGAACTTAAGCTGCAACTTGAAGAATTGTTGAGTAAAGGTTTTATTACTCCAAATATGTCGCCCTAGGGAGCACTTGTGTTGTTTGTGACGAAGAAAGATGGAAGTCTACGACTATATACTATCGTTAGCTAAACAGGGTGATAATAAAAAAGAAATATCTATTTCCTTAAATTGATGACTTGTTTGATAAGCTAATTGGAGCCAAATACTTCTCAAAGATTGATTTGAGATCGGGGTATCATCAGTTGAGAATTAAAGAAGAGGATATTCCCAAGACAACTTTTAGAACAAGGTATAAACATTATGAGTTTTTGGTTATGCCATTTGGATTAACTAATGCACTTGTTATATTTATGGATTTAATGCAAAGGGCGTTTAAACCATATCTTGATCACTTCATCATTATCTTCATTGATGATATTCTTATTTATTCCAAAACTTGGGAGGAACATGAACAACATCTCAAGACTACTTTACAAACCCTGAGAGAGCACAAGTTGTATGCCAAGTTTAGTAAATGTGAGTTTTGGATAGATGAAGTAAAGTTTTTGGGTTATGTGGTAGGTGTAGAGGGTATCTCTCTAGATTCTTCAAAGGTTGAGGTTATTATAAATTGGCCAAGACCACTGCAGTAACTAAAATTCGAAGTTTTCTGGGTTTATTTGGATATTACAACAAGTTTGTGGAGGTTTTTTCTAAATTAACTACTCCACTGACTAGGCTAACTAAGAAGGTTGTGTCCTTTGTGTGGATTGATGAATGTGAAAAAACTTTCATTGTGTTGAAAAGAAAGCTGACTACTGCACCAGCACTAGTACTCCCAAAGCTTAGGAAGGAATTAGTTATTTATACTGATGCATCATATTCATGTTTGGGTGTGTTTTGATGCAAGAGGGTAGAGTAATAACTTATGCTTGAAGGCAATTAAAGGTGCATAAGAAAAACTACCCAGTACATGATCTAAAATTACTTGCAGTGGTGTTTGCTTTGAAAATATGGAGACATTATTTTTATGGTGAGAAGTTCACATTATAATCTGATGATAAAAGTCTGAAGTACTTGTTTGATAAAAAAGAGTTAAATATGAGACAATGTAGATAGTTAGAATTCCTTAAGGATTATGATTTTATTCTTGAGTATCACCCTGGAAAAGCCAAATGTCGTTGTTATATCACCCCGCCTCCCGTGCTTTGGGCGCACGTCATCCGACTATGTTTCTTTCCATTTTTGGTCTGCCCAAGAAGCAGGCCCCATGTTACATTATTCACTTTCCTTGTTTATTCTCATATCCTTGAGACATTTTGAATATTTAGAAACTCATGCCATAATTCAAAAAAATAATATTTAGAAATATCTAAATAAAATAATTAATCATTAACCTGTTTCTTTTTTCATGAATAATAATATCAACACCATGATATAAAGAAAAATTCAGTATCAGTAATAAATTCAAAATTTTAAGGGTACAATGCATTTTGTTTATTCTAGCAGAATAAATCTCAAATAACTTTAAATTTTAAATAAAAATAACTTCGGCCAACATGCCCTACAATTTAATAAAAATTCTAAGAAAGATAATCTAAGAGAAAATCCAGTGGCCTCTAAATCTCAATTTCTTGAAAGATTAAAATGAAGGGTGAGCTTATGCACCTAGTGGATCATTCCAAAAATTTAACTTATCATTTCAAAACAAATATAACATACATAACAAACACTTAAAGAGATTATGTGATTCAAAAATAGTTTGTTACAGTTGACATTAAGGACCAAAGGAAATACGCTCTAGTATTCGAACCCTTAGGGAAAAATATCAACTATTGAAACTCAAACCCATCACTTTTGGTATGGGGTCAACTTTGAACCCTAAGTTCACATCCAAAATTCTTGATTGGAAGATTCATGATGAAAATCCGTCATCATGCCGGTACGTGGTTAAAATCTTTGTTTAATCTTTGATAAAATATATGTCGGTACGTGGTTAAAATCTTTATTTAATCTTTGATTTAGTATATAAAAATAAAATTTATGTGAATAAACTGAACTAAAATAACATTAAATATACGAGCATGGTAATATGACATCATACATCATTAATCATAAAATCCTAAGCATGCATCTCTAATCATGACATATTTCTTGACTAAAAATAAGCACCATGCACATCATATCTTAATCGAAATAATAAGTCAAAAGGTTCTCCGCTTAAAGCCTCTATTGAATCTCCTTTAGATCTCCCCAACTGCTAGCATTAAAATTTGTGCAGCACTTCGTTACTACTATTCCAACTGTTGTTTAGAACAACTAAAGAAAAAGAGGGATGCCAAGAGAGAGGCAGAGAGAACAAGAAGAAACTAATTCAGTTCTTGTTGGGGTGAAGAGAATGGTGTTCATGCTTCAGTTTATATAGAGTTCTAATGAGCATGAATTGGCAAGTTTGGGAATGGTACTCATGCTTCAGTTGACCAAACCCTCTCTTCATTGTAGAAACCTTTCTAAAACTCTTTCCCTTTGTATTTTATTTGTTTCCTATGCATAAGAATTACTAAGTGAAGGTTTCAGAAGTTGCAAATACATTGTTTTGCGTTGATTTTATTTTAGAAACCTTTCTTATTCTCTATTTTACTTATTTCTCAAGCACGTATTAATGTAAGCAATTATTTTAGAAGTTGTTAATAAATTCTTTTGAGATGATTTTATTTTAGAAACCTTTCTAATTGTCTATTTTACTTGTTTCCCAAGCACATATATTAATAAGTAATTATTTTAGAAGTTGCTAATACATTCTTTTGAGTTGATTTTATTTTAAAAACATTTCTAATTTTCTATTTTTCTTATTTGAAGAGTATAAGGATTTTGAAAAGTATAAATTTTTAGCAACTTCCTTAGTTATTTTTGTTTCTTATATTTCATTTTTTGGTCATCTTTTCCCTTTGGTTTTATTTTCATTTTACCTACTTTATTTTATACCTTAGAATATACATAATTTGACATCCAAAAATTCAATAAAATTCTCAATTAATGTCATTTCTCATTTTGGTCACTTATAAGTTAAAATGTATAAAATTTTGTATCTCTAAAATTTTGTAAAATTCTCAAGGATTAATTTTCGTACAAAGTTTTAGGGTATTGTGGTTGCTGACGCATTAAGCAGGAAATGAACTGAAGTTGGAGTCGTGGCTTGTTATAGGGCTAATGAATGGTAGATGCTAGAATGGGTTATAGTCATGAATACATTTTCTATTGATGTTTCATTGGGCATATATTCTCAAATGCGAAAACAACTAACAGATGCTCAAAATCAAAGAATTAAGGATTTGCAACAACATGATCCAGATTTTGGGATGTATGATTCTTGGGCTGATAGTTCTGATCGAAATGATTGACATCAAGATTCTAATGGCATCTTATGATTCCGAGGGAGGATATGGGTACCAATTCATCGGGAGCTTAGAGCTAAGCTACTCCAGGATGCATGTAGATCACAATACACTACCCATCCAGGAGCAACCAAGATGTGTCATGATATGAAAAGAACAGTGTGGTGGCATAGGATGAAAAATGATATAGCTAAATATATACAAAAATGTGGAGAGTGTCAGTAGGTAAAGGCTGAATACCAGAGGCCTAGAGGGTAAATGCAACCATTATCCATTGTTGAATGGAAAAGAGAACATATCACAATGGATTTTACTGTTGAGTTACCACAGACTCTAGGTAGATATGATGCTATCTGGGTGATTGTTGATAGGTTAACAAAATTTGCACATTTTCTTCCAGTGAACCTCAAGGACTCTGTGGATAAACTAAGCAAGTTGTATATGCGGGAGATAGTAAGACTACATGAGGTACCTGTATCTATTGTGTTAGATTGAGATCCGAGGTTTACTACGAGGTTCTGGGAGTTATTGCATGCTCAATTAGGGACCCACATTTGTCTCAGTACTGCATTTTATTCTAAGTCTAATGGATAGTTTAAACAGGTTATTTAGATGCTTGAGGTTATGCTTAGGGTTTATACTTTATAGTTTGGTGGGAACTGGAATGAATATTTTCATTTGTGTGAGTTCCTTATAATAACAATTATCAGGCTACTATTGGTATGGCACCGTTTGAGGTTCTTTATGGTAGACCTTGTAGATCTCTAACGTGCGGTACGAGGTTGGAGAATCATAGTTGCTAGGGCCTGAGGTTATTGCAGATCACACGAAGAAAATTAAGTATGCTAGATAGAAACTCAAAACAACCCAAAATTGTCAGAAAAGTTATTTTGATAACTGACATAGACTATTGGAATTTGCAGTTGGTGATCAGGTTTTGTTGAAGGTTTTACCACAAAAAGGTCAGATGAGATTTGGAGCGAACAAAAAATTAGCTCCACGCGTTATAGGACTGTTGGAGATTTTAGAAAAAATTGGTCCATTAGCTTAAAGGATTGCTTTTATCACCTTAGTTAGTTGGTGTTCATAATGTGTTTCATCTGTCTATGCTACGCAAGAATTATTTGAATCTGACACATATTTTAGATTTGACTCAGTTACACGTTGGGGATGATACTAGCTATGAAGAAAAACCTATATAAATAGTTAGTAGAAGAATACATAAATTAAGAAATAAAGAAATTCCTCTAGTTAGCGCCAAATGATAGTTTCATAATAATGAGGAGCAAATTTGGGAGTGTGAGGATATGATGCAGGAGCAGTTCTCAGATCTTTTCGCTACTTGATGTACTTGCCTTTTTTTAAAAAAAATTTTAAGAACGAAATTTGTTAAGTTGAAGAGATTTTAACAACCCATAATTTTTATTACACGTGGACATGATGTATGTGTGTATAAGCACATATTATACACACACATATAATTGTAACTAATGCCATGTGGAATAGAAAATTATAATTTATAAAGCGATTGAAAAAATAAAAAAATAAATTTGGGTAATTTAAAAAATAAAGTGGTATTAAAGGAAATAAAATAGAGTATATATATATATATATATATATATATATATGGAATAAAAAAATATAATTTATAAAGCGATTGAAAAAATAAAAAAAATAAATTTGGGTAATTTAAAAAATAAAGTGGTATTAAAGGAAATAAAATAGAGTATATATATATATATAAGTGGTTTCGTTAAATTAAGAATAAATAAAAAAAAGTATTTATATATAAATGGGCATGAGTTTGCATATTTGAAAAAGGTATTACGATGAGATATTTGAACATTTATATATATGTTATGTAATATCCTGAAAAACTTGTACGAAATTTGATTAAATAAAATAAATAAATATTGATCCTTGAAAATTTTATGAACTTTTTAGGATACAAAATAGTGTATATTTTACATTATAGCCAAAATGTGAAATAAAATTAATTGAGGGAAGCTTGTAAAAACTTTAATATACAAATAAATATATAGAAAAGTTGGGTATTTAAATAAAAATATCAAATTAGAAGTGTTGTAAATATTATAATATAGTTTAATATTTAAATAGAAATACACAATAAGTAGAATAATTAAATGATATATTTGGGTTACAAAAATTAGCAAGTTTTGTTAAAAACATTATATAAATAAATAAAGGTAAATTAATTCCCAACAATTATATGAAGATTGAGGTATAATTGTGTTGAGGCCTAAATAATAAATGAGAATTTTATTCAAATTATGGAATTAACAAGTTTCATTTCATCAAAAATAAAATTAGAAACATGCCATGAGCATGTGTGCACAAGAGACCAAGTTAGAAAAGTTTCTAAAATGAAATCAACTCAAAAGAATGTATTAGCAACTTCTAAAATAATTGCTTACTAATGTGCTTGAGAAACAAGTAAAATAAAAAATTGAAAATGTTTCTAAAGTGAAATCAACTCAAAAAATTGTATTAGCAACTTCTAAAATAATTACTTACTAATGTATGTGCTTAAAAAATAAGTAAAATAGAGAATTAGAAATGTTTCTAAAATGAAATCAACTCAACAGAATTTATTAGCAACTTCTAAAATAATTGCTTACTAATATATTTGCTTGAAAAATAAGTAAAATGGAGAATTAGAAAGGTTTCTAAAATGAAATCATCCCAAAAGAATGTATTAGTAACTTCTAAAACCTTTACTTAATAATTTTTATGCATGTGAAACAAATAAAATGAAAAGGGAAAGAGTTTTAGAATGGTTTCTATAATGAAGACACCTCAAACTTTCTAATTCATGCCCATTAGAACTCTATATAAACCCAAGCATGAGCACCATTTTCTTCTATAATATTCCAAAAGTCTATAAAACCTCCACGTTACTAGTGAACAGTTAGAAAGAAATAACAAATTAAATAAATAAGATAATAATAAAGATACTCAAAAATCATGTAGAATAAGTCCAAATAAATCATAAATAAATATAAAAAATGATATAACTTTGAAAAAACACGAGAAATGGCAATGAGAAGACGCAAAAATCATAACTTCACTAATTATCGTGGTGATGCCGGACAAACCCAGAAAATGAGGAAAAAGGGGTATTGTCATGGTTACCACTGTAGGTGACCTCAATAATGCCTGATTACCGCGATTATTCGTTCTATAAATACGCAATGTTTCGTGAAAACCCCATATCCTAGTTTTCATGCGCCGCCACAAGGATATTCTCTCCTAAAACCTAACCAAGCTTTCCAAAACCATTTCCTCCTCATTCCATATAAGTTTATGGTGATTTGAGCTCATTCAAACCCTTCTCTACTGTAATACCGCAGAATTTTGTCAAATAATTTACAATAAATTAATTTCAAAGATTTTAAGAAATTTTGGGTGCAAATGGTGGGTCAGCACATGAAAAATAAAATAAATTAGAGATATAGTGAAAATTAAACAAATAAAACCTTAA
>JAJIYU010008215.1:0-18253 GCA_030144865.1 Tinospora cordifolia | reverse complement strand
ACTTCCGCTGAAAATTTAGAATTTTAATCTCTTTTGATTATGTACTTTCTCTTTATTTATTTATTTTGTTAATAAAGAGTTTGATTTTTCTTTATCTCCTAATATTGTCTTATATTTATGAAAAGATATATTCTTTAAATCACTCATAAACATGAGATATTGAAAAATGGAATGTCAAGTGTGTGTCACTTGTAAAGTAGCACGGACCCAACCCACATATTGGTTAAGTCCAATGTCAAAAAGAACGGTGGTTAGGTCCAACACTCAAATCAAAGAAACATGGGGGTTGGGGTGTTACAGGTACTGAAATGTTCAGAATAAAATTCTGAACTCAATGACTCTAAAATTAGGATTTTTGAAGGTCGATTGATATATTAAATTCGCATTTATGCAATTAATAAATATAAAAAATGTATATAGTGTTATAAATGTTAAATAATAGGAAAAAAAAGTTATATAATGTTACACACACACACACACACACACACACACACATATATATATATATATATAATGTTATATAACATTATCAAATGCTTATAGGGAAAAATGCGTAGCATAGGAAATAATTAATTAATTATTTATTTATTGTATTGAAACGTCAAATTTATGAAAATGGTTGGTTATTGTATACCAAAAGTGGAACACATGTCGATAATACAGGGTGTTGGTATTTCGGTTCAATACTAAGGGCTTAATTGCACCACTTAACCTTGTTGACCACGTTGACCCTGTTGATCATACAGGCTAATGAGTGTTAGGCTTGATTATAGTTGAGTGTACCAATTAAAAATTGACCAAATCCATAAATATAGACCACAATTGACTGAGTCAATCCTTTGATAGACCAAGGATCATAAAGTTAGATTTGAGTCAAGTTTTATGTAGATATTAAGAAACTACGTTGATTCAGCAGGATCAAACGCTAGTAGGGGGCGACCAGTTATGAGAGGAGTATTGGGAGTTGAACATCTTTGTGAGTAGTGTTTTCTAATTTATCACTTATTCTGTTCATAAATGAAATATTAAGAGATATTGTAATGCATTTACAATCTTTAAAAGGGTTTTTAAATGAAAATATGCACCGAGTCTCGAGGTCCGGGTGCAGGTTAGGGTGTTGGATGTGGTAGAACATTGAGGACTAGAAGTTGTCGTACCTAAGGGTACAGTCTATGTAGGTATATGAATTGGCTTCCCTACTGAGGATTTGAGGCCACGCCATACATGAGGTATGAGTTAGCGAATCCCTATGATATGATATGAGAACATGCCTAACTATCGGGTACACCCGCTCAAGTGGATTTATTATTGACTTGTAGGCTATTGAGAGCTTCTGCATGTGCTTTTAGTATTAAAATCACTTTTAACATGGAAGGTGCACGACTGCATTACTGATTTAGTATTCATTAACTGTTACATTCATTTGCATTAGCATGCATACATGAGATTGTTTTATATAATTCATTTTCTAAGTTATAGATTAGACTATATTACTCACTGAGTCATTGTAGACAAAATGGGCACACTACTCTAACATTTTAGGTTCTTCTTCTACGGACAAAGGGAAGAAAATGGTCATCGTGTAGTACGCATTTCTTTTATTTCGGTAGGTCTCTTCACATAGGTTACTATTTTGAGAGTTAGTATGATGTATAGAAGGTGAGAAAAACTGTCGAGACCCCTTCCCTAGGTGAAGGGCAAGCTGATCGACATAGTGCCCTGACAAACTCACTTGCATGCTAAGCTTGCCAAAACACTGTTAAGCCTCCTTTTAATTCATACATAATATCATTAGAATAATAAAAGATACATGGAAGTAGCTAAATAATTAATTACAGTAGAGATTTTTTAAGTGAAGCAAAAGTATCTATTTACAATCTTTTCAATGTAGTAATAGTGAAAATGTAATAGTCAGAATATCTATAACGTTTTCCTCACTTCCCATACATCATACTAACGCTCAAAACATAAACCACGTAATGAAACCTACGAAAATACAAGAAATGCGCACTATGTGATGACCTCTTTCTTTCCTTTGTCCACAGAAGAAGAACTTAAAATATTAGAATAGTGAGCCAATTTGTCCATAACGACTTCGTGAATAATGTTGTCTAATCTATAACTTAGAACAGGAATTCTATAAAATAATGTCACGTATGCATGCACAATAATAATAATGTGAATGAATGCAACAGTTAATAAATGTTAAATCCACAATGCAGTCATGTACCTTTTATTTTGAAAATAGTTTTAATGTTGAAAACACATGCCAAAGCTTTCAATAGCTTACAAGGCAATAATAAATTTACTCAAGTGGGTGTACCCAACATTTCGGCATATTCTAATATCATATCATAGGGATCCACCAATTCATACCTCATGTATGGCAGTCTCAGATCCTCTATAGGGAGGCCCAATTGATAGACCTGCCCAGAACATACCTCCAAGTACGACGGCTATTCATCCTCAATGCTTTACCACATTCAATACCCTAACCCACACCCGGACCTAGAGATTTGGTGCACATTTTCTTATTTAAAAACTCATTTAAAGATTATAATGCATTTTAACATGTAATACATTTCAATTGTGAATAAAATCACAAATTAAGTGATAAATTAGGAAACACTACTCACAAGGATGCTCAGCTCTTGGTGCTCTTCTAGTATTCGATCACGTCCCTCTGATATTTGATATTGTGCGATCAACATGGTTTATTAATATTTACATAAAACTTAGCTCAAATCTAACTTTATGGTCTTTGGTCAATCAAAGGATTGACACGGGCAATTGTGGTCCAGTTATGTATTTGGTCAACTTTGGTCAGTACAATCAATTCTAATCAGGCCTAATACTCGCTGGCTTGTATGATCGACAGGGTCAACATGGTCAACAAGGTCAATTTGTGCCAATAAGCCCTTAATATTGATCAAAAATACCAAAAACTTATATTGTCTACATGTGTCCCACCTTTGGTACACAATAACCAATAATTTTCATAAATTTGGCTATTCAGTACAGTTAATAGAGAAATTTTAATTATTTCTTATGTTATACTTTTTGCCAATAAGTATTTTATAATGTTATATAACAGTATATAACATATTTTCTATTATTTAACATTATTTTACCCTATATACAGTTTTTCTATATTTATTAATTAATTTTTAAATCATATAAATGCAAATTTAATATATTAATTGACCACCAAAAATCCTAATTTCAGTGTCATTGAGTTTAGAATTTCATTTTGAACATTCCAGTACTCGCCAACTAAAATTTAAATGTTAATGGGTATACCCCCCATATGTCGACTTTCAACTACCATATAAATTATTAGGATCCAAAAGGATACAAATAGTTTACATATCTATGTTTTACTCGTTAATATGAACACAATGATATATATATATATATATATTGTATAGTTTTACTCCTAGTGAAAACATACCCTAATTTTGGATCACATAATAAGCTAACATAATTTATGAAAATTACACTATAAAAATTGAAATTTATAACTTCTACAACAATTTTGAATTGAAAAAAAGGTAAAATTAATTTATCTAAAATTTCAGATCCTTGAGAATGACAACTTTCCTTTTCCTCTTTTCTTCGCTTTTTCTTCTTCTTTTTCTTTTTTTTTTCCTTTGTTCTTTTCTTTTCATTCTTCTCTTTTTTTCTCCTTTTTTTTTCTCTTTCTTTTATTTCTTCTTTTTTCTCTCCTTTTTCTCTGTATTATTTCACGGACAAGCAAATGTGACAAATAAGAGGGAATGGAATGAGAATGAGATTAGGGGGAATTTATAGTTTTGGTTTGGGGTGGATCCCACCATAATACCCCCATGGTCAACATGTTCTATCCATCCACCTCATGAACATATATATATATATATATCCTTATTTTATTTTTTTTTCTTTTTTCCCATTATCCAATATTATCTTACCATTTATTGATTTACTTAATTAATTTTTTTCTCATTTCCAACCAAACACATCATATGCATATACACACATGTAACAATTGTTTCATTTAATTATTTTTCTCATCATTTTTTTCAACCTACTCACCCTTTAATTAATCTTTTCATATATATGTATATATATACCTAAACCAACACACACACACACACACACACACACACACACATATATATATATGATTAATTCTTTTCATCCATCATTATTTATTTATTTTCATTTTTCAATTAATACACTCATTAATTAATACAATTATCATAAAATCATGTATTTTTCATTTATAATTCATTAATTCAAACATGAAAATATATGAAAATACTCCTTAAAACAAATTTCGTCCTCAAAATTTACTAAGATAAAAAATGATCAAGAAACAACTCTCAAAATCTCAAGGAAGTGACTCACCATGTAGTCTTCTTGCTCCCAAGTGCCCTGCTTGACACCGTGAAACTCCCAAGTTATATGTACCATCAATATCTCCATGTTGCGTAATTTTTCATTGATCGATCAATGATAGCTACTAGAGCTCATCATATGTACAATCCACTCGTAAATCAACATATCTCCAGTCTGACACGTGTAAGGGGTCAGGGTAGTATTGTGACACTCTGAACCCAGGTTCGGACTCCCCAGAATGAATCATCGGGTAACGTTCTCTCGAAGTCAGAGTAGTCAACTTTCCTCTTTCCCTGTTTCCTGTTAGCTACCTGTATGCAGTCTAGATGCATGCACGAAATAATTAATTCAAATAAAATAGGCAGTGGAACAAATCTTAAAATGTTAAACATCAATGTCCATTTGAAAATAGTCAGAGTATGACAATTCTTGTTCAAAGTCCAAAACATGGGATTTCAAAAGTAAAAATACCTCTTAAAATTAAATAAGCTCATGTCAGGTTCAACATTTACTTCAAAATACATGCCAAAATAAAATCAAATCAACCTCTTAGAGGCTTTTCCTATTATGCCTTGAGACCTATATAAATCAATGTAAATCTCTCCTGTGGGTACCTGAAAAGATAAAATGAGTGAGCTCGAAAGCCCAACAGATCATTCCCAAACATCACAAGAATTATAAAGATCAAACCCAAAACATGCAAGCACTTTCAAAGCATTAGTCGTTTCACACAGTAGATTGGTTTATTGTAACTTAAGTCCAAAGGACATAATCTCTTGGAATTCCTTGATGGTTTTAGAATGCCATAATATGCTAGGCTTAGCTGTATCTTGCAAGTAGGTGTACATTATAATTCTCCAGCCATACACAATAAACACATCAATTCTATTTATGTCAAGTTTCAAGTACGCTGCATAGCCATACTTGGGGTCCTTAAATCAATTATCAATTAGTCATCAATCAACCATAAATAAATCATCAATCAATCATCCTACACAAACATCTAAGTACACTGCACAGCCATACCTGGTGCATTCAGGTACACTAAGCTTAGCCACACCCTTAGAATCCACTATCTCAAAAACAAATAACATTAAATAGCCATTATTCATTTCCAAGTACTCTTAATTGAGTAATACAGTGTCAGAGCAAGGCTACCTACGATGCACCTCTAGCTGTTCATTGTGGGGAAACGACAATGCGCTCCGTAACTACATACACCGCATCGGCAATTATATTCTTAAAATCACTTATCTTCCTTTAAGTTCTCAATCAATCAACTTATGCCTTACAACATATCATTCACACTGATATCATTCATAGATATATGGAAAATAGAGATGAAATCTGTGAAATGCATTGAAAGCGATTAAATCAGCACCAAGTATCTTCATTCCATTCGATCAAGCCAATAGAAATCAAAACATGCATACAACAGATCCTGAAACTACCAAACAATCTTATTTCAAATTAAAATCTAAATAATACAAGTGAGCAAGGAAATCCCGCCCACCTGAGAATTTCTTAGATTTCTTTTACCTTCGTTCGTCGCTAGGATTTGTTCCAAAGATATAAATCTGCAATAAAATGTATTCCAGTAAATCTTTCTAGGTTCCTACTTTCTTTACAAATTTAAATAAAATAATTTCCAGCTAATAAGACATTCAAGAACATCCTTGATTTTAAATAATTATTTCTATCTAAACAAGATCATTCAAACATTCCAATATTTGCATCTAAATATTAAATAAATTTAATTTTTTGATCTTCGAATCTCCACACAACCTGAACTTCGATATTTTTCCATCATTCATTCACATCCATATCAAAGAAGAATATTTATAATCACAAATAAATAATTCTAAGTAATTTTAGGTTTTTAGAAATCAAACTTCGTAGCCATAGGCTCCAAAATGCCTTATTTCCTATTTCAGAGCTCTTTGATTAAATTTAACCTGTTCTTTGCATCTCCAAGACTTTAAATAATCTATTCATCTCATAAGTAAATTTGTTACGAACAAAATAAGACTTCCAAATCTTGTTCTTTACCTTCAACAAATCAAATTATAAATTTTAAACTATCCAAAACTCAAAAATCAAGATATGTAAATATTATACCTCTCAACCATGATTTTCTATTCAAAACTAATAGCTTGCAATAATAATAAAACATATAACCTCAATCTTGAGCATTCGAATATGAGATCTCGAATGCGAGACTCTCATGTGTGAGAGTTCAAACAAGAAAGCATTCAAATGTGAAGGGTTCAACATGTCTAGAATGCGAAGCTTCAAATGGGATGTGAAGCTTTGAATGGGATGCGAAACTTCGAAAGCTGAATCCCATTTTTCAAATTTGTAGCAAAGTAAAACACTAATCTTTAACCATTAAAAACACAAGGATCATGGAAATGAACATGGTATACCTATATGCCTTTGTTTTACCTTCATTCCTCGCCGAAACAAGTTTCAATACCCTAAATCTATTACAAATCCAAACATAGTATTCAATCTCTCAAAAACACTAACACAAATTAGTTAAAACATCCATTAGAGGGCAAAACGAAGCTCACTAGATTTGAAGCATTCCTAACGTCGAAACCCCCCATTGAAATGGACTTTTGGTGCCCTAGATGTGCTGTAATGGCTATTGAATCGGATCTAGGGCATCACATTTTCTTCTTTGCACGCATAGCAGAACACATCAGCGTTCTCCTACATCTTCGTTCTTCTTCGTGTAGTAACGCATAGTTGTTGCTCTTCTTTGTCCAAACGTACCAGCAGCTCTCTCTTAGTTTGCAAATCACAACACCTTTCTTCTTCATTCAACTTGTTGCAGCTAGTTTTCTTCTTCCTCAGTTCATTCCACCAAATCGTAACAACCATGTTTCCTCTTCATTCTTCTTTGTGCAAGAACACAACCAATCAAATGAGCAGTGCGTCTTTTTCTTTAGTCCTTTTTCTCACGTAGCAATGCTTAGATTACAGCCTTCTTTCAATTCGTTTTCATACAAACATGGTGGCAGTAGCAGAGATTTGTTCTTCTTCTTCTTTGTTTACGGTGCACAGCTACTCCTCTCCATTCTTCGTCACGTGTAGAACAGAACACACCAACAGCAACGCACATGGCTGGTTCTTTGTTCTTCTTCGCACTAGCTAGGGCTTCTCTTCTTCTTCACAACGTGAACATAGTAGCAACTCCCAAATCGAAACCCTCTTTCATTCTTCTCTATCCATGAATCACACACCATAGAACGCAAAAATCCAAATCGATTTGCCCCAAATCACACAACTATGATTCTTCTTTCTCTCGTTTGATCGTCAAGCCCAAAACCCAACAAGCCCAAAATTTGTTTTCTCCTCTTTCGTTCTTCTTTCTTGTTCGTCAAGGCAAGCATGGCCATTTTTTTTCTTTCCTCTATTTTCTTGATGCGATTTCTAGGTTTTTCTCTTCTTTTTTTTTTCAATCAACTAATCAGTGATTTATTTCACAAACTCACAGTTGAGTTTAATCCACCAATATTTGATTTTATTTCTTTCGATTACTAATATTTCACGAACCTCATATATTTAACTTAAATATTATTAATTCAAACAATCTATAATCTGCGCATATCGTAAAGGCCATTATTCATTTTTAACAATATTTATTTATTTATCATCATTGTAGTTTGTCTAAGGCTTATTTATATTTTATTTATAATTATCAAATAACCATCACCATTTCAATTCATTACCAGAGCATAAATAATAATATTTTTTGTTATTATTGTATATATTTTCAATTCCTACTCGCCCAAAAGTGAAAATGTAGCAAGCATTTCTCTTTGTTAATTTATTTTGAATCCTCATTTCTCTACAAAGCTACATTTTATTTTATGTTTTTAACCCAAAGTTTACACTATATATATTAATCAAAACATTTATTTTATTTCTTGATTGATTATTTTATATTTTTATTTTAATTACGACTTTACGCGTTCGTGGGATTTCAAGGTATTACAACTTACTCCCCTTAAATAAAATTTCATCCTTGAAATTTGAATCACGTTAATACGCAAATGGTATATCTCACAATTTCTAGAATATACCACCCCCTTAGTTTACTCACTAAGTCTGCAGATCAAGATGTAACTACCGTTGTAGTTGAGCTACACTTTCCAATGGATCATTTCGCTTCTGTTGCACCACTCTGACCCTATGTAGAGGATCTGGCTAAAGACTCTATTCATCATATTAATGAATACAGCCAATGTATTTAACAATCCATATTGGATTCATCATCTTGCAATAATACAGAATGTCGGTTTGTTGCTCCTTTAAAAGCAGTCCTTGATAATCAATTTAAATTTCCTCATGTCTTTAACGTAACTGAGTAGTTCCATGGGTTTCTGAACTAATGCAACTCACTTGCTTCCTAGTTTTCCATAATGTTCACCACCTTTTAGCTTTAGGTATCACATTGTCAATTGTTATTGGTGATTTTGAAATAATGTGTGCTCTATTTTCTGTGAAAAGATTGTGGATATAACCTTCTATTCAATTCAATGGTGAGAAGAACTGTGAGTTCACAAACATTGGCGTAATTGAATATTGGAGCTGTGATATTCCAACCTAGGTATCATATGTGACAACTATGATATTCTGGTGAGCCTGAGGCTATACTAGTGGCTACACCTATGGTTGTACCGGTACTAGTGGCTGTGGTGCTACTAGTAACTGCACGATTCTCACTACTTGCTCTACCATTCTCTATGATGATCTCTAGGGTTTACATCACCCTTGTTGATGCCTCTGCCATTGGTATGCCCCATCTCTAGGCTCCAGCTCATCACTGGTTTCTTCATTGATTACATTTCTACTAGGTTCTTCCCTTGTGCTCAACATTATTGACAAGTCAAAATACTTCAGTATCCATTAATTTAATCCTACTAAAATGGGCAATTTTAATAACCAAATCAACTCAAACGTTATTTCTAAAAATTTGGATACTGAGACTTGTGATAATGATCATTGCTTCCTATTTGTCTTCAAGTCATTCAATTGGTTGACTGACTTCCACTGTGCCCTAGCATCATGTTGGAACGCAATGTCTTCTTCTTTTATTCCTATAGTTCTTCCATTTGTTTTGAGCGATAGTTTACTTCATCTAGATCCGCTTTATTTGGGTGTCCCCTTCCCTATTATTTTTTTTCCAATGAATACTTGATCCTCAATATTTGTCCATCGAGATGGTGACCTATAGGGTCTATCATAGAGCGCTTCATGTGGAGTTATCCCTATGTGGATGTTGGCTCCACTTGCCCTTAAATTTAATAGTGCACACTCCATGCACATCTTTTATTATATATTTGACACAGCTTGTCCATTTATTTTGGGATGAAATATTGTACCTATAGTGAGTCTACTCTCACATTTCCTTCTGCAAAACTTTGCCAGCCCTGAGGCACAAATTTGAAAATCTTAATCTGACTTACTACTTGCAATAACTCTGTGCAATCCCACGATTTCTTGAGCATGCAGTTCTTCCAGCTACATTACTTTGATCCTACATTCAAAATTTAGTTAAAACATTATTCATGTGATTTCTAAATATAACCCATACATTAGTTAATCCAAATAGTATAATTGTAAATCCAAAGTGTCTATATTGGGTTATAATAGCTATTTTCGGTATGTTAGACTCTTAGGTTATTCAACCAGCAATACCTTGATCCCAGATCAATCTTGGGAATTGTGTAACTCCTTTAAATTGATCAAAGAGGTCTCCTAGTCTAACCTTAATGAACTAATTCTTTATAGTTATCTAATTCTACTTGCCAATAGTCTATTTTATAATCTTTTAGATCCACCTTAATTTCTTGTAGATAGTATCAAAGTTTCCTATGGTGACTTACCAGGTTTGGTGAATCCTTTCTCAAGGAATTCATCCCACTATGTTTTCGGCTTCATTAGCCCACCAGAGTCCTTCCGTGTGGTGAAATAGTGATGGTTTTGTACTAGGCTACCACTCAAATTTTTAACTCCACTTGACAACGTGGTGAGAGTACAGACAAGGCATTTTGAAAACCTATCACACGTTCCCATTCTAGTACTACTCTCGCCCAAATACGTTTAACTATAGAGTTCTAATGGAACCTGGTGGAGTAGTGCTGGTATGATCACACCCACTTTTCCCTGTTCTAGACCACGCTCTATCCTCTGTGTTCTCACCACAGTTTCCCTCAAATGTGCTAGGTTGCAACTTCTAAAATTTGATCAACAACTCTCGTTGCTCCCTATCATAACTGACTAACCCAGTCTGTGACACTATGTTGGGGAATCTAACCTCCTGATGAGCCTGTGGTAGAGGTGAAGGCTGTGGTTGTATTAGCACTGGCGATTGTGGTGTCATTGTTGGCTATAAGGTTCTCACCACTTGCTCTACAATCCTGAGAGTGACCTCTAACATCGTTCTTTATGAGATCTCCTCTATGATCTCTAAAGTCATCGCTGCCTCTACTTATGCCCCTAGCACATGGGTACTATCACCTCTCTGTTCTGGCTTGTCTCTACTCTCATCTCAAGCTATTTTTCTCTCAACACTAATTAAAAATCAAACATTTAGTTCAATACCCAATAATTTTAATCATGATGAAATACAAATTCCATTTATCACAGATGATTAACAACCTATGCTTATGTGAAATCCAGATCTCAACACTCCTCCATTTTTTTTCCTCAGCCTTTTGGGTATCGTGACTTGTAATAATTATCATTCATTCTAACCCACCTATATCCTTCCACGTTTATCGTGCTAATGTGACTCTATGTGCATTATCTCTAGGTTCTCGATGTGTTTCAGTGGTCAAGGGATTTATGCTTTTAAGTCAGTAGCATTTTATTTGTTTCTAGGTACAGGAGTTTGGGTTATAATACTCAAAATAATTATACTATATATAACAAACATGCAATCAACACCCAATCACACAATGCATCCAAGCACAATAAAATTTCCACGCTTCCTTTATGCTTCCAGGTTCGTGTGCCTAGGTTCATACTTGCCCTTCCACACAGACTTCCACTTAAAATTCCATTACACCCATTAAAACGACGCAAGTGTCTCAATCTCTAAGGCTGACGCAAGACCCACCATGCTGGACCGCCCCGTCCCAATACAACACAATGCGCACAAATTCAACCAAAGAAACCGATCACTGACTAAACATGGTTCATCATTCTCTGAATTCATGATTCCTCTATACCCCCAAATCTTTATGCACCCCATCCTACATAGAGAACAGAGATAAAACCTCCTCCCGAACTTAGGTCCTAACCAAACAAGTGTGCGTTCATACCCATTTTCAGTCTCTAACATATGCCCTAAAATCTTTTAATTTCTTTATGACCCACTGTGCCTTCGCAACAATACCCAGTCTCTACCTAATTCTAATGTTTCCATGCAATGCATAGTTGACTTATGTAATCCCCTGAAAACTCTATATTTAATTAAATGAAATTGAAGATCAATTTAGTAAAATAGGGTGCAAAATGAAACCAAGCTCATTTCGGGGCTAAATTTGGCAGTTTTCCAGAAGTTTCATTTGGTGACCCTTAGGGACCCAAAACAACCTGAAGCGAAGTAAGGTGACATAAACCGCCTAATTAGACAACATATCCAAAAATTAGAACACTTAGTAAAGATTAGTGTTTTCATTTGCTAAACACCCTTCAAGGGATCCAAATTAGAAAGAATTGACATTTAAGTTACTTCGGGGAATCAAAATAATTTGAAACGAAATGGGATGATATGAACTAACAAAATAAATATAATATCCAAAAATCAGGACAATTGGCCAAGATTTTGATTTTCATTTATAGTGCTTTTAGTGGGTTTTAAATACGAAAAGTAAATGAAAACAAATTTAGCTAAACCACATATTGAAATTCTTAATTTTTTCATGTGATTCCAAAACTATAGGTTATAAATTCTAATTCCTTGTAAATAAGGAGATATCAGTTTTTATTTGATTTTTGTGAACCCATGAAGTCATGGCCACCCTAAGCATGTGCAAGTCACATGGGTAGAAAACCATGATCATATGTACCCTCACCCTACCCAAAACTCCATGGGATGTTTCATTTATTTGAATTCATGAAAAATGATCCCATGTGCCATGCAAATGATTTAGTACACCACACCTATGAGAAGTTTTCCCATTGTTAGAAACCAAGACAAGTGATCTCATGTACCAAGATAAATGATCAAGTGTACCCATGCCCCCTAAAAACATCTACACCATGTGTGTTTACTCCACATGTCCCAAATTCTAAATTAAGAGAGTTTTTTAGGATTCCTAAGACCTTGATCTTGTGTCCCTCAAGTCTGATCATGTACTCACGAGTCACCTTTGCTCAAGGAAACAATTTCCTAAGCAAAAAGGCCAAAATTAGAAGTGTTTCTATGCATGTTTGTATGATGACCAAGCAAGAAACAAGCAAAGGAAAGTTGCTAAGTGCCCAAATCTAATTCTATATGGACATCCCAACTAAATTAGAACGTAATCTAGATGTGTATGGAAAGGTTCTCTTGTGATCTTGCTCAAAAAGTCCCCCCTTTTGCTCTTAAAAATCTATATAAACCCCCCTAGTTTTTTTCATTCTTCTCATCCCAATGCAAGAATTGAAGTCCTTCTCTTTGCTTTTTCTAAGCCCTATTTTTGGCATTTCTTCTCACTTCTCTTGTGTTCACAAGTGAGAAGCTTTAATTTTAGTCTTCTAGCAAGTTATTTTAAGTGCTTTTGTTGGTTGTTGAAAGTTCTTGATGTTCTAAAAGTGATAGATAAGGGGAACCTCTGTCGGATTTAACAAAAAACTCGGATTGAGGTGGATGGGATTTCTAGAACTTCTATCTTGTTATTTCAAGTTCCTAGCATGTTCATGCATGTTTATTTTTCAGTTTATAGCATGAATTATTTAGTTTTAGCATGGTTGATCATATTTAAATTTTAGTTTAGCATGTTTGCATGTTTTTAATCATTCATGAGATCATACCATACCTAGAAACCATACTTAGGTTTGCTTTTAAGTTTTCAAGCATGCTATGCGTGTTTCCATGCTTTCTTAAATGTTTAAATTCTGAGATTTTATATTTTAATTTAGTGTCATGATATGTAATTTTAAACATGAGAAAGTGAAGACAAGAACCACATACTGTCATAGTGACCCGTATAGGTGCTATGGGTGTTCTTAACACATGCTTAGAGTATGTGGTTGCAAAGTATAACTAAGGGATACTTGATATGTAGCATCCAATGGAAAGTAACAAATAAATGTCATCCACCCTAAAGAGGGGTATTTAAATTAAGAACATCAAGGGAGTAGAACCCCTCTCAGTCATAACATCAACATAAACTAATTTAATGTATGAATCACTTAATGTTTGAAAATGTGTGAATTTAGATGTGTTAGAAATTTGAAATAATAAGCTAGTTGTTTGATGGATGATCCACTGGGCTATGTGTTCACCTCTCTCTTTTTAACATTTTTAAGAAATTGAATATGATGGCAATAAAAATCTGATAGTAGCTATTGTTGGAAGGTTTCTCCTTTTTTTTCAATGTAAAGGCATGTTGCCCACTTTAGATTTATTTGACTTTCGCTAAATTTTTATTTTAAAATTTTGAGTTATGTACTCTTGATTTTGAATTCAATAATGTACTTTTTTATTTTTTTAATAAATAAAAAGTTAAAAATATTCTTTTTTCTACTTGTAATGATGCCTTATTGAATTTAAAATTGATCAAATTGGGTGATGCACTTATGAAAGGTTCAATAAGAGCTAGAATAAAAGAATCGAGATATAACTTGTAAATATAACATAGGACCCAACCCGCCTTGAGGTTGAGCTTAAACTTATTTCCAGGGAGTTGGAGTGCTACAAAGGTGGTATTAGAGCCTAGGCATTAATTGCTAGGCCAAATATTAGAAAGTTTCCTCTGATACTAAAGGTGGTATCAGAACCTATACATTAGTTGCTAGGCCAAAATTAGAAATTTTTCTCTGATACCAAAGTTGGTATCAAAACTTAGCTATTAGATACGTTGGGCTAGAAATAGAAATTCAAACCTAAATATTTGTTATTGGGCTAGAATTAGAAAGTCAAACATTAGTTACTTGACAAAAATTAGAAACTCAATTAGGGTTTTACCTTGTTTTGAGTTAGAATTTTAAATGCCCTACCTTCTATTTTGAAATTAAAAACTATTTTGGAAACTATTTTCAAAATAGGAAATATATGTTTTTGTAATGTTTTGTTTGGATACAAAGACTACAAGTTGAGCTGACAGTGGGTAAG
Organism: Tinospora cordifolia; assembly: GCA_030144865.1. NCBI lineage: Eukaryota > Viridiplantae > Streptophyta > Magnoliopsida > Ranunculales > Menispermaceae > Tinospora > Tinospora cordifolia. The sequence continues at coordinate 3,540 of JAJIYU010008215.1, read as the reverse complement.
CCTTGTCTCGTGTAAAGCTACACATTGAAAGGGAGGTGGGTTATCCCGCCCAAGAAAGCATGGTTGCTAAGTAGACTTTAGTCTTGCCACACGATCTGGAGGTTGCCCCACCAACTTGTACGAGTGGTCTGAGTTGAAAGCCACTCTTACTTTCTATAAAAGAAAATTAGAAGGTGAGAAAATTAGGGCAAGAAATTGAATAGAAGTTGAAAAAGATGCCCAAAGTGGTATCTTGACTAGACAAAGGTTGTGAGTCAACCAGACTGAAGCCTAGCAAAGACCTTAGGCAGAAACATGGTGTAACCATAGGTGGCACAGTGGATCAAAAGCATAAATCTTTAGGACATAGGCTAGAGACTGAAACTTGTGTGTGAAAACAAAAAATTGTTTGACCAGGACACAAAATCGAGAAGCTTCTATATCTTTTTATTTCTACGTAGTATGGGATGCATAGGATTTTGGGGTTATGGAGGAAGCTTAGGCTGGAAAAATGATGGACCATGTGAGGTGAATGATTGATAACTCTAACAGAATAGGTTTCTTTATGCTTGTTGGTATGGGACAGTGAAGTGTAGTGGGCTCAAGAACCTTAGTTATCGAGCAATTTGCAAAATTGTTTGGGTGCAACTCTATTCTAGGTGAAAGCTTAAGTAGAAGGGTAGAATGGTATGAGACACTTGAATTTGAAAGCTTAGGTGGAAGCCTAGAACTTTGTGGTGCTAGTTTGATTGTACGATTGCGTGATATACATGCTTTACTATTTATTTGCTTTGAGACTAAATCCTGTACCCAAGCATGAAAAGAACCTAGAAGAAAAAGCTTTTGGCTACTTAACAAATCGAGAACCTAGAAATTTGAATATAGAGTCATGATAGTATGAACGTTTGATGAAACAAATACTGACGAGTTCAAGAAGTGCGGCAATGGCCGCACATCATTTCAAGAGACTGGCCAGAAGTTGGTGGTGTATGATGAGGATAGAACCCAACACAGATGTAGAGAAGATGAACTAGGAAAAATTCCAAGAAATTTTCTAGGAAAAATTCTTTCCGAAGGCTACCCTAAGAAAGCTACAGGAAGACTTTGTAAGACTCAATCATAGAGATCTCACCTTGACTGAGTACGAGAGAAAATTTACTAAGCTAGCCAAGTTCTATCAGGAACTAATCTGGGAGGAGAGGATGAAGGCTAATAGGTTTACTCAGGGTTTCAAGATGGAGATCCACAAAGTGGTTATGACTTTGGGCTTAAACACATATAGGAATTTCTTAGAAATAGCTCTGATCTAGAGTAAGAACTTAACCTGGAGCAAAGGTTGAGAGGAAAGAATAATAGGCCTGCAAATGAAAAAGATCCCGAGCCACGAAAAAAGAATAAGAGTGGTAAGGCCCATAAAAATAGGGGCAGGCCAAGAACGATTCCAAAGAACAAGCCAGGAGGCAAGGGTTGTGCTATGTGTGCAAATAGAAGGGTTATCTTGCTAAGGATTGCCCAACTACACTCATGCTCTTCAGCGACAAAACACTTAAGGAGGAGGTCAAAATGATCAGTCTCAAGGCTGACAGCAATAGCAAAATGCCAACTAAGGGCAGAATCAAGGTCATGGTAAGAAGTAGGCTAGCATGTTCACTGTGGAGGCCTAAGAAGATCAATACCCTCAGTAAAAACCCTAGTATTCCAAAAATTAGAACAATTGGTCAAGATTGGGGTTTTAATTTGCCAAACGCCCTTCAGGGGGTCCAAATTAGAAAGAATTGGCTTTTAAGGTACTTGGAGGAATTGAAATAACCCAAAATGAAATAAGATGACATGAATTAACAAAATAAACAACAAATCCAAAAATCAGGACAATTGGCCAAGATTTGGATTTTCGTTTCATAGTGCCTTCAATGGATTTTAAATAAAAAAGTAAATGAAAACCAATTTGGCCAAACCATATATTGAAATTCTTGTTTTTTTTCATGTGATTTCAAAACTATAAGTTATCATAATTCCTTATAAATAAGAAGATATTAATTTTTATTTGATTTTTATGAACCCATGAATTCATGGCCACCATAAGCATGTGCAAGCCACATGGGTAGAATACCATGATCATGTGTACCCTCACCCTACCCAAAGCTTCATGGGATGTTTCCTTTATTTAAATTCATGAAAAATGATCTCATGTGCCATGCAAATGATTTAGTACACCACACCTATGAGAAGTTTCCCCATGGTTAGAAACCAAGACAAGTGATCCCATGTACCAAAATTAATGATCAAGTGTATCCATGCACCCTAAAAACGTCTACATCATGCGTGTGTGCTCCACATGTGCCAAATTCCAAATTAAGAGAGCTTTTTAGGATTCCTAAGACCTTGATCTTGTGTCCCTCAAGTCTGATCGTGTACTCACCAGCCACTTTTACTCAAGGAAACAATTCCCTAATTTAAAAGGCCAAAATTGGAAGTGTTTCTATGCATATTTGTGTGGTGACCAAGCAAGAAATAAGCAAAGAAAATTGCTAAGTGCCCAAATCTAATTCAATATGGACGCACCAACTAAATTAGAACATAATCTAAAACCATTTTGTGTTCACACTTGGTTAGGAAACAAAATTGTGCTCATATCTTTGGAATAGGAATCTTAGTGGGCCTACTTGCCCAAACCATGAGCACACTTGCCCAAACCATGCAAAAACGTCCTAGATGTGTATGGAAAGGTTCTCTTGTGATTTTTCCCAAAAATCCCCCCCCCCTTTTGCTCTTAAAAATCTATATAAACCCCCCTAGTTGCTCTCATTGTTCTCATCCCAAAGCGAAAGTTAAAATCCTCCTCTTTGATTGTTTTATGCCCTCTTATTTGCATCTCTTCTCATTTCCCTTGTGTTCACAAGTGAAAAGCTTTAATTTCAGTATTCTTGTGAGTTATTTTGAGTGCTTTTGTTAATGGTTAAAAGTTCTTGAAGTTCTAACAGTGGCTGATAAGGGAAACATCTACCAGATTTAACAAGAAACTCGGATTAAGGTGGAGGGGATTTCTAGAACTTCTATCTTGTTATTTCAAGTTCCTAACATGTTCATGTATTTTTATTTTTCAATTTACCGCATGACTTATTCAGTTTTAGCATGATTAGTTATATTTAAATTTTAGTTTAGCATGTTTGCATGTTTTTAATCATTCATGAGATCATACCATGCTTAGGTTTGCTTTTAAGTTTTCAAGCATGTTATGCGTGTTTCCATGATTTTTTGAATGTTGAGATTTAATATTCTGATTTAGTATCATGATCACACGATTTTAAACATGAGAAAGTGAAGATAAGAACCACGTACTGTTATAGTAACTCGTATGGGTGCTATGGGTGTTCTTAACACATACTTGGAGTGTGTGGTTGCAAAGTACAACTAAGGGATACTTGGTATGTGGCATTGTTAGTTGCATAACAAACTAATGTCATAGTAGGTTAAAAGTTGCATTTTAGGAGCAAATAAGTAAGATTAGAGTTGAAATTACATACATTAGTCATTATTACATATAATTATAATTTTGCATGG
>JAJIYU010008214.1:0-18249 GCA_030144865.1 Tinospora cordifolia | reverse complement strand
TCAAAATCATGCATTACATATTGAAATAAAACCTAAACATGATACTAGGCATGACATGATCAATATGCATGCATAAATTCAAATATGAATCAAATCTAAAACTGAAAATTAATTTAGAATGCTAGAACTAAAAATCTTTTGATTTTAAAACCATACACACAATGAACACGCTAGAACTTTGAATAAGAAAAAGGGGTGTAAGAGAAATCACTTCCACTTTGTGTTGTTTTCTCCCCAAAGTTGAAGCACTGGCTCTCAAAGCTCAAACACCAAGAGAAATCACCCAAAACCAATTCCCAAGCCAATGAACTTCTCATGCACAAGAAGGAAAAGAAAGTGAGAAGGAGAGCCAAGAAGAGGGCCTAGAGAACAAGATGACAATTGAACTCTTGTTTCTTGGGATGAGTTGAAGTGTGAGCATGGGGGGTTTACATAGGTTTCACAAGTGTATAGAATGGCAAGTTTGTGGTGCTCTAGTTGTAAGAAACTTGCCAATAATTCAAATTTTCATGCCCCCCAAGCATAGGAGATTAGCAAGTAATTTTTTTGAAAATTTTTAGTATTTTAGAAACCAATTTTTAGATTTTTGAAGTATTTTTATTGATTTAATTCGGATTTTCGGTTATTTAATTCAGAGCATCGGATATCAACCATCGGATCATCCTCGAGATTCTGTTTGCGATCAAGATCGGGCGGGTGGAACGTCGGTCGTTGGATCTCCTCGATTGCAGCACTAGGTTCGCGATTGAGATTAGGCGGGTGAGATCTGGAACGTCCAATCAACCTCGATCGCAGCACTCGGTTCGCAATTGATGGAACGCATTTTTTTGGACCGTCGGATGATCATCGAATGCTATGTTCGAATCGTGATCGCGATTAACGAATCTTGTCCGGGCCGTCAGATGATCCTCGAGACACACACGTCGCGATCAGAAAAAACAAGTTTGATGCAGACCGTCAGATCGACCTCCAGCACAGCATGTTGGCGATCACGATCTTGTGCCTGTGATCTAGACCATTGGATTGAAGCGATCGATCGTGAGCTGTTCGATTTTGGCAATTCGGTGCATCCGGGCATTGGTTAAGGCCTTGATCGTGACTGTGAAATTCAGATCCTACGGATGATGGATTTCTGGCCGTTCGATCATGTTTCTAATACCAAAATCACTCTTCTAAGTTGCTATTATTCGAAATTTTATCTATTAGACACTTCCTAATTGATAAAAACTTAATTTTCTTGTATATTCATTTCTATTTTGATGATTTGTTAATATCTTTCCCTTTCTATTATTTAATATTGCATTTATTTGATATTTTTTTATTTTCTTAATATTTTTAATGTCAATAATTAAATAATCTATATTTTCCATTTCCATGTATTTTTATTTATTTCATATTTTATTTTCAGATAATAATTTATGTAATTATACACTAATGCTTTATAAATACATGCACACTACATTTTTTTAAATTTTTCTATGTACCTATTCCTATAATATGTAACATTAACATTTATTATGCTAACACACACCTTATTCATTCACATATTAGCCAATATGTGTATATACTTTATTTCTATTTATTTCTTAAGCAATTCCTTAAATTTCATACTTAATTCTACTAAACCTTATTTTTCATTTAATTATCAAATTAAGGACTTACTTGCTTAATTTTTATTATATCTCTAATATATTTTATTTTTTGTGTGCCAACCTACAATTTGCACCCAAAATTTTATTAAAATCTTTGAAATTAATTTATTTAACTTATTGTATTTATTTGACAAAATTCTAGGGTATTACATTAAAATAGAAGGGAATGTGCTAAAATCCATGTTTACATCAATTAGAAAGTGTAAAGTTGGAAAATTTTGGATACTAGCAATATTAGGAAACAAATTTGGTAATTAGAAACTGCATCCAATGGTCCAAAACCAATCTGCACAATCCAATAAATAAAATCGAAGCCCAAAATAGTGCTTAGAAGCACCGGATCAACGTAATCCAACGACCTAGAAATGATCAAAGATCACTTTCGTTGATCGCAAACCAGATCCGAACACTGCAATTGATGATCATCCAACGGCCAGGATTCGTGCTCACGGTACGATGATCATCTGGTGCTGCGGTCAAGGTGCATCTGACAGCAGAGATCAAAGTCGCGTGGATAATCGCTAACAGTGCTGCGTTCGAGGACGATCGGAGGGCTCGAATTTGACTCTTTTTGGTCAATCGCGAACGGTGTTGCGCTCGAGGCTCATTTGACAGTGAAGATCTTAGCCGCTTTGATGATCGTTCCACGTTCGAGGAAATCTAGCGATCCAGATTAGATCAGATGCATTGACGCATTCGAAGAAGATCCAACAACCAACGGAGAGTTCATTAATCTTGATCGTGATTTGAGTGACGCAATCGAGGATCATCAACGGCGCACGATTAAGCTCCGAATAAACTGAGATTAATAACGAAAATAATCTAAAAAATTCTGAAAAAAATATGAAAAAATTTCAAAAAAATCCAAAAATTGTGTTTCTAAATTTTCCAAACACACTTGCTATTTTTCTATACATGGGGGGCACGAAAATTTGAATAATTAGCAAGTTTCTTATAAGGAGAACACAAAAAATGTACCATTCTACACTATTTTGAACTCTATATAGAGGACCTCTAATGTTCTCATTGTGTTCATCCCAAATCAAGAGCGTACTAGTCCCTCTTGAGTCTTTCTAGCCTTCTTCTTAGCGATCCCCTCCGTTCTTGAGTGATCTTGAACTGTTCTTGAGTGTTCTTGAATGTTTGAAAGTTTTGAAGTAACAGAACTCTGCCAGATTTCAGAAGTGTGCAAAAAGAGACTTATCTAAGGTGGAAGTGATTTTGAACTTTTACATCTTTATTTTAATTTGAATAAGTCTTGCATGTGTGATAATGTTTTGAAGTTGAATGATTGAATATATGTTTTAAATATGCATGCTTTATTTATTTGATGTGCCATGAATATACATGTTATGCATGTTTAAAAATAAAAAAATAATGATGCATGATATGCTTGAACTGTGCCATGAATAAATATTTGTTGGTTCATGTTATGTGCATGTTGCATCGATGGTTTAATCTGATATTGTGTGTTTTATCACTAAAAAAGATTAAATAATGATTCAATCCACGTACCGGCGCGATGATGGACTGCATAGTGTCATCGTGTGTGTTCTACCCTTGATCCGGCTTGCCAGCTTACCTTTGATGATTTTGAATTGGGTTTCCAAGAGTGATCCCACTTCATAGATATTGGGTTTGAGTTTCCAAGAGTGATTTTCTCTCCCAACGATGTGGAACACAAACATTAACTTCTTTCGGTCCGAATGTCAACCATAAACAAGAAATTTGCTTGAATCGCCTAATATACAAAAGTTTTTTACATGCTTGGTTTGTTTAAATTGAAATAATGATTTAAATGTTTAGAAAGATCTACTGGGCTATATGCTCACCCTTCCTTCTATTTTTCAGGTAATTGATTTACATGAAGACCGTGAATATTAGTTAGGTTCTTTTTATTTAAAAAGTTTTTAATTTCTATGTAAGGACATGTTGCCCAAGTTTTGAATCTTTCTCTGTAATAGTTTTTTTTTTTAAGATCAAATTGTATACTCAATTTTAATTAATTAATTGAGTTTATGAGTTTCAGTTATATCTTATATTATTGCCTTATCAAATTCTTAAATTTAAATTATGTACTTTTAAATACAATCAAGGCATGAAATAATTAAAATAGAAAGTGATGCAAGTTGTGTACTTGTAAATGTAACATCGGCCCGGTCCGCCGTTTGGTTTAGTCCACTGTCAAGAAAATGGTGGTCATGTCCAATGCTTAAAGATACGTGGATTGGGGTGTTACAAGTTTATTTGCTTTTATGAAGCACAACACATTAGAATGTTTCCCTACTAATAGAGGATGTCCAAGAGAGATTAGAATGTATTCTAAACCTTTAATTGTGTTCACACATATACAAGAAACAAATAATGTTCAAAGATTTTGCTCACACTTGGATTGGAAACCTTAATGGTATCACTTGCCAACCATAGGCACACTCACCTTTCTCACCCAAACCATCCCCTTATGAGTCTGGAAACATGCCCAAACGTGGTGAGCTGCCCTACCTGCCCTAGATGCCCCTCTTGTGTTCATGAACACCTATAAATACCCCCTCTTGCTCACATTCATCTCATCCCAAAGCAAAGAGTTGACGCTTCCCTCTTTGCTTGTTCTTGCCTTCTTCTTGGCACCTCTTCTGACTCTCTTTTCTTTCTTGTATAAGAAGTTCTTATTTTTAGTATTTCAGAGAATTGTTGAAGTATTTTTATTGGTGATTAGAAGTTCTTGAAGTTCTAAAACTGGTGGATAAGGGTAACCTCTGCCAGATTCTACAAAGAAACTTGAATTAAGGTGGAGGGGATTTCTTGAACTTATTTTGCTCTTTCAAATTTCGAGCATGTTTTTATGCTTTAATCACTCATGAGAGCATGTCATGCATAAAATCCATGTTTAGGATTTAATTCAATGTTTCAAGCATGCGATGTAATGTTTTCATGCTTTCATGGTTATTAAAAATTCTGATATTTACATTTTGAATTTCTTTTATGATTATGTGATTCTTAAATATAAGAAATTGAATATAAGAAGCACTTATTATCATAGTGACCCGTATGGGTGGTATGGATGTTCTTAACATATGCTCGGTGTGTGGTTGCAGGGCACAAGTAAGGGATACTTGGTAATGTGGCATCCAATGGAAAGTGACAAAGAAATGCCTTTCCACCTTAAAGAGGGGTATCTAAACTAAGAACATCAAGGGAGTAGAAACCCTTTCAGTCTTAACATCAACTACAACCAAAAGGTTGCTTGAATCACTTAATGCATGAAAGTGTTTGAATTTGGATGTGCTATTGATTTTAAATAGTAACTTACTTATTTAATGAATGATCCACTAGGCTATCTTCTCACCCCTTCCTTTTATTTTTCAGGAAATTGATTTCAATCATGAAGGCTATGGATATTAGATTATTTCTATGTTTTGAAAGTTCTATTTTAAGGGCATGTTACTCAAATTTTGAATTTAATACTTCCGCTGAATTTTACTTTTAAATTTTAGAGTTATGTACTCCTCTTTTCATTATTTAAATTTCAAGCATGTATTCTTTTATTTAATTCAATAAATAAAGATTGAAGTTTTTCTTTTATCTCTCTTGTAATAGTCTTATTAAATTAGAATTAAATTATTTGGGTTGTGTGCTCATTGGACCCAACTCGCCTTGTGGTTGAGCTTGAACCTGTCTCTTAGGGGTTGGGGTGTTACATAGAAGGGAGTAGTGAGCTTTATATACCTAAGTTCTTTGCAAAAGCGCTAATCTCCTCAATATTTTGCATTTTATCCCATTCTTAACCATCTAAGTAAACATAAAACTCAAAAGAGCTATTGTTAGCTTCATTACTCCCTTAGAATCGACCAAACCATTTTACGAAACCATATTCAATGTTTCTACGTAAGAAAACAAGTGATAACATATTTAGAATAGATTTCTTTTTCGTTATGGGTTTTTAATTGTCAACACCCTGCTTAAGATTAATTATAATACCTAAAGAGACTATCTATTTCATTTAAACACTCAAGGTAGTTTGGGACCCTTGTTTCTTGAAAATGCATTACTTGTTGCTTGCAATTGATCTCCATCGCATTCTTAGCTAGGTAGGCAGCCTTAAAAATGAATTGAGTACATGTTCCTCTCTTCATGACCTTGAAAAAGCAAAAACAACTTGCTTTTCATATGTTCAGGTGTAGAAAAGGGCCTAATATCTTATTTAGACTAATATTTTTTTCCTTGAAAGAGTTTTTAAAGCTTATTTTCTCACTTCGTTTGAATAACATTCTTTCCTAAGCGATCTTAAGCTCGTTTTGTATTCTGATTGCTTGAAGGAAGTATCAGATTAAAGATAAACTTCACTTTGCATACCTTCTCTACACACTCGGTACTCGTAGAATTTAAAATAGCTTTTGTTGGTCTTCTCACACTCTAGCAATTTGTAAAATAATTTAACAAGTTTATTTTTTCTTTCCTCTTATTGAAAATGAGCCAGTTCCTCACTAGAAACTGATTTTCTTCGTTCAAAAAACTTTTCACCACTAACTTGCTTAGTTAGAAAGGAGTAGTGATTTTATTTATCTAGGTTCTTCATAAAAACGTTGATCTCTTCACGATCCTACATAAAACTCAAAAGAGCTATTGTTAGCTTCCTTACTCTCTTAGGAATGACCAAACCATTTTAAGAAATCATATTTACTATAGCCTATTTAGAAAGGATTTCTTTCTTATTTATAGGTTGTTATCTGCTAACTCCCTATTTAGGATTAATTATAATACCTAAAGAGTTTGTCTACCTCATTTAAATACTCGAGGCAGTTCAAGATCCTTGTTTCTTGAGAAAAGTGTTACTTTTGGCTTGTAATTAAGATCCATCACATTCTTATCTAGCTAGTAGCTGTAAAAACAAATGTAGTTTACGTTCCTCTCTTTATAACCTTGAAAAAGAATAAATAACTTGTTTTTCTTACTTTCTTACTTCATTCGAATAACACTTTTTCCTAAGTGATGTTAAGCTCGTTTTGTATGCCTAATTGCTCGAAGGAAGTCTTAGATTAACGATAAACTTCACGTTTCATACCTTCTCTACATGTTCGGTACTCGTAGAATTCAAAATAGGTTTTGCTGGTCTACTCACACTTTAACAATTTGTAAAATAATTTAGCAAGTTTATTTTTGTTTTCCTCTTATAGAATATGAGCCAATTGTTCACTAAAAACTGATTTTTTTCACTTAAGAAACTTTTCACTGTCAAATTGCTTAGTTAAAAGGGAGTAGTGAGCTTTACGTACCTAAATTCTTTGCAAAAAATACTAATCTCTTTAGGATCTTGCAAATTATTGCATTCTTAACCATCTAAGTAAACATAAAACTCAAAAGTGCTATTGTTAGATTCATTACTTTATTAGAAACGACCAAATCATTTTAAGAAATCATATTCAACGTTTCTCCAAGATAAACAAGTGATAGCCTATTTATAGTAGATTTCTTTCTTGGTTATGGGTTTTTAATAGTCAACGCCCCGTTCAAGATGAATTATAATACCTAAAGATACTGCCTACCTCATTTAGATACTCGAGGTAGTTTGGGACCCTTGTTTTTTAAGAAAAGCATTACTTTTGGCTTTTAAATGAGCTCCATTGCATTCTTAGCTAGCTAAGTAGCCTTAAAAATGAATGTAGTCCATGTTTCCCTCTTAATAACTTTGGAAATGAAAAAAACAATTTGTTTTTCTTGTCTTTTGGCGTAGAAAAGGGGTTAATATCTCATTTAGACTAATGTTTTTTTCTTGAAATGTTTTTGATGCTGACTTCCACACTTCATTTCAATAGTATTCCTTCTGAAGCGATCTTAACTTTAGATGCCAAAGCAACTTTGTGTCCCTAATTTCTTGAAGGAAGAATCAATTTAAAGACAAAATTCAATTTTCATACCTTTTCTACACACTCGGCACTCGTAGAATTCAAAATAGCTTTTGTTGGTTTCCTTATACGCTTAACAATTTGTAAAATAATTTGACAAGTTTATTTTTATTTTTGTAACACCCAACTCCCAAGACTTTCAATTTGAACTTTGCCACAAGGCGGGCTAGGATAGTGTTACTTTACAAGTACATAACTTGACTTTCTATTTCAATTATTTCTTCGTGCATTATTTCTATTTATGAGTACATAACTAAATTTTAGGAATTTAATAAGGCAATAATACAAGAATTAAAAGAAACTTATAACTCTATTAATTAAATAAAATTGATTACATAATTCAATCTTGAAGAAAAACTACTACAGCGGAAAATGCAAAACTTGGGCAACATGCCCTTACATAGAAATTATAAACTTTCTAAATCATAAAAAAGCTATTGTTACATAATATCACATTTTTACATAATATCACATTTTTAACCATCTAAGTAAATGTAAAACTCAAATAAGCTATTGTTAGCTTCGTTACTCTGTTAGAAATGACCAATTCATTTTAAGAAATCATATTCAATGTTCTTCCTTAGCAAAACGTTTGACTGCCTACTTTGAATAAATTTCTTTTCTTGTTATGGGTAGAAAATGGCCAATGCTCGATTTAGGATGAATTATCATACCTAAAGAGACTGTTTACCTCCTTTAAATACTCGAGGCAGTTCAAAACCCTGGTTTCTTGAGAAAAGCATTACTTTTGGCTTGTAATTAAGCTATGTGGCATTCTTAGTAAGCTAGGTAGCCTTAAAAACGAATGTAGTTTATTTTCGTCTCTTTATAACCTTGAAAAAGAAAAAAGAAACAATTCGCTTTCCTTATTTTTTTGGTGTAGAAAAGGGGCTAATATCTTATTTAGACTAATATTATGAAAGAGTCTTTAAAGTTTTACTTCTTCCCTTCATTCTCGTAGCATTCCTTCCTAAGCAATCTTAAGTATATTTAGATGCCAAAGCAGGTTTTTATCCCTAATTGCTCGAAGGAAGAATTAGTTTAAAGATAAACTTTACTCTCCAAACCTTCTCCATACGTTAGGTACTCATAGAATTAAAAATAGCTTTTGTTTGTCTTCTTGCCCTTTAACAATTTGTAAAAATAATTTAACAAGTTCATTTTTGTTTTACTCTTATGAAAAATGAGCCAATTGCTCACTAGAAACTGATTCATTTTGCTTAAGAAACTTTTTACTATTGAATTGCTCCGTTAGAAGGGAGTGCAGAGTTTACATACTTAAGTTCTATGCAAAAATGCTAATCTCTTCAGGATCTTGCATATTATCGCATTTTTAACCATCTAAGAAAAAATAAAACTCAAAAAAGCTATTACTAGCTTCATTACTCTATTAGAAATGAACAAACCATTTTAAGAAATTATTCAATGTTCCTCCATAGAAAAACGAGTGATAACCTATTTAAAATAGATTTTTTTCTTTGTTATGGGTTTCTAATTGTCAACGATCCATTGAAGATGGATTTTTAAAGGTCAACTCTTCATTTAGGGTGAATAATAATGCCTAAAGAGAGTGTTTGCCTCCTTTATTTCTTGAGGTAGTTCGGGAACCTAGTTTCTAGAAAAAAGCGTTACTTTTGGCTTTCAATGGAGTTCCATCGCATTTTGAGCTTGCAAGGTAGCCTTTAAAACAAATGTGGCATATGTTTCTCCTTTTATAACATTGAAAAAGAAAAAGTAACTTGCTTTTCTTGTCTTTTGGTGTAGAGAAGGGAGAAATATCTCATTTACACTAATGTTTTTTGCTTGAAAGAGTTTTTAAAGCATACTTCCTCACTTCGTTCTAATAACATTCCTTTGTAAGCAATCTTAAGCTTGTTTAGATGCAAAAGTAGTTTTCTATCCCTAACTGCTAGAAGGAAGAATAAGTTTAAAGATAAACGTCACTTTCCATAGATTCTCTACACGCTTGGTACTTGTAAAATTTGAATAGCTTTTGTTGGTCTGCTTATACTCCCACAATTTGTAAAATAATTTAATAAGGATATTATCACTTTCCTCTTGCAGAAAATGAGCCAATTGCTCACTATAAACTGATTTTCTCCGCTTAAGAAACTTTTTACCGTTGAATTGCTTAGTTAGTAAAGGCTGGTGAGTTTACATACCTAAGTTCTTTGCCAAAATGCCAATCTCTATAGAATCTTGCATATTATTGCATTTTTAACCATCTAAGGAAGTATAAAACTCAAAGGAGCTATTGTTACCTTCATTACTCTCTTAGAAATGACCAAACCATTTTAAGAAATCATATTCAATAGTCCTCCATAGAAAAAAGAGCAATTGCATATTTAGAATAGATTTTTTTCCTTGTGAGGGATTTTAATGGTCAACGCTTCGTTTTGGATGAATTATAATACCTAAGGAGGTTGTTTACCTTATTTAAATACTCGAGGCAGTTCGGGACCCTAGTTTCTAGAAAAAAAGCGTTACTTTTGGCGTTCAGTTAAGCTCTATCGCATTCTTAGCTAGCTAGGTAGCCTTACAAACGAATGTAGTCCATGTTCCTCTCTTTATGACCTTGAAAAAAAAACAACTTGCTTTTCTTGTCTTTTGGTATAGAAAAGGAGCAAATACGTCATTTAGACTAATATTTTCTTGCTTGAAAGAGTTTTTAAAGCTTACTTCCTCACTTTCTTCTAATAGCCTTCCTTCTTAAGCGATTTTAAGCCTATTTAGATGTTAAAACAACTTTGTTCCCTAATTGCTCGAAAGAAGAATTGGTTTAAAGATAAACTTTACTTTCCGTACCTTATCTACATGCTCGGTACTCCTAGAATTCGAAATAACTTTTGTTGGTCTCCTTGCCTTCTAACAATTTGTAAAATAATTTAAAAAGTTTATTTTTGCTTTACTATTATAAAAACTGAGTCAATTGTTCACTAGAAACTGATTTCCATCGCTTAAGAAACATTTCACTATTGAATTACTTAGTGAGAAGGGAGTAGTAAGCGTTACATACCTAAGTTTTTTGCACAAACGCTAATCTATTTAAGATGTTGCATTTTATTAAATTCTTAACCATCTAAGTAAACATAAAACTCAAAAGAGCTATTGTTAGCTTCATTACTTTAGAGACGACCAATCCATTTTAAGAAATCATATTCGACGTTCCTCCGTAGAAAAATGAGCTATAGCCTATTAAGAATAGTTCTTTTTCTTCGTTTTGGGTTTTAAATGGTCAGCGTTCCATTTAAGATGAATTATAATAACTAAAGAGATTGTCTACTTCATTTAAATACTTGAGGTACTTCGGGACCATTGTTCCTTGAGAAAAGCGTTATTTTTGTCTTTCAATTGAGCTCCAGTGCATTCTTAGCTTACTTGATAACCTTAAAAATGATTGTAATATATGTTCCTCTCTTTATAACCTTAAAAAGGAAAAAACAACTTGTTTTTCTTATTTTTTGGTGTAGAGGAGGGCTAATATCTCATTTAAACCAATGTTTTTTTTTGCTTGAAAGAGTTTTTAAAGCTTAGTTCGTCACTTCGTTCCAATAACATTCCTTCCTAAGTGATCTTAAGCTTGTTTAGATGTTAAAACAACTTTGTATCCTAATTGTTCGAAGGAAAAATCAGTTCAAAGATAAACTTCACTTTCCATACCTTCTCTACACGCTAGTGCTCATAAAACTAAAAAGTATTATTGTTAGCTTCATTACTCTCTTAGAAACAACCAAATTGTCTGAAGAAATTATATTCAACGTTCTTCTATAGTAAAACAAGCGATAGCCTATTTAGAATATATTTTTCCCCTTGTTATGGGTTTTTAGTGGTCAACGCTCTGTTTAGGATGTATTATAAAACCTAAAGTAAGTATTTACCTCATTTAAATACTCGAGGCAGTTCGGGACCCAACTTTCTTAAGAAAAGCGTTACTTTTGGCTTTCAATTGAGTGCCATCACATTTTCAACAAGCTAGGTAGCCTTGAAAACAAATTTAGTCTATGTTATTCTCTTTATAACCTTGAAAAAGAAAAAAAACAACGTGATTTTCTTATCTTTTGGTATAGAGAAGGGGCTAATATCTCATTTACACTAATGTTTTTTTTTTTTTTGCTTGAAAGAGTTTTTAAAACTTACTTTCTCACTTCATTCCAATTGCATTCTTTCCTAAGCGATCTTAAGCTCATCTAGATGCCAAAGCAACTTTGTATCCCTACTTGCTCGAAGAAAGAGTCAGTTTAAAGATAAACTTCTCTTTTCGTACCTTCTCTATACGCTAGGTAATCATAGAATTCAGAATAGCTTATGTTGGTCTCCTTACCCTCCAACAATTTGTAAAATAATTTAACACGTTTATTTTTGCTTTCCTCTCATAGAAAATGAGACAAATTGCTCACTAGAAACTAATTTTCTTTACTTAAGAAACTTTTCACCATTGAATTGCTCAGTTAGAAGGGAGTATTGAGTTTACGTACCTAAGTTCTTTGCAGAAATGCTAATCTCTTTAAGATCTTGCGTATTATCATATTCTTAACCATCTAAGTAACCATTTAATTAAAAAGAGCTATTGTTAGCTTCATTTCATTACTCTCTTAGAAACGACCAAACCGTTTTAAGAAATCATATTAAACTTTCCTCCACAGATAAAAGAGAGACATCCTATTTAGAATATATTTCTTTTTTTGTTGGGGGTTTTTAATGGTAAACGCTTCATTTAGGATGAATTATAACACCTAAAGAGGCTGGTTTACCTCATTTAATTACTCGAGGAAGTTCGAGACCCTAGTTTCTAGAAAGAAGCATTTCTTTTGGCTTTCAATTGAGCTCCATCGCATTCCTAGCTATCTAGGTAGCCTTAAAAATGAATGTAGTCTATGTTCCTCTTTTTATAACCTTGAAAAAGAAAAGACAACTTACTTTTCCTGTTTTTGGTATAGAAATGGGGTTGCTATCTCATTTAGACTAATGTTTTTTGCTTGAAAGAGCTTTTAAAGCTTACTTCCTCACTTCGTTCCAATAACATTCTTTCGTAAGTGATCTTAAGCTCATTTAGATGTCAAAATAGCTTTGTATCCCTAATTTCTTGAAGGGAGAATCAATTTGATGATAAACTTCACTTTGCATACCTTCTTTACATGCTCAGTACTTGTAGAATTCAAAATAGCTTTTGTTGGACTCCTTGCACTCTAACAATTTGGAAAATAATTTAACAAGTTTATTTTTACTTTCTTTTCATAGAAAATAAGCCAATTGCTCACTAGAAACTAAATTTCTTCGCTTAAGAAACTTTTCACCGTTGAATTGCTCAGCTAGAAGAGAGTATTGAGCTTTCCATACCTATTTAGAGCTATTGTTAACCATCCATCACATTATTTGGACTCCTTACATTTATCACATTATTAACCATCTAAGTAACCATAAAACTCAAAAGAGCTATTGTTAGCTTCATTATTCTCTTAGAAATGACCAAACTATTTTAAGATATCATTTCCAACATTCCTCCATAGAAAAATAAGTAATAGCTTATTTAGAATAGATTTCTTTCTTTGTTATGGGTTTTTAATGGTCAAAGCTCTATTTAGGATGATTTATAATACATAAAGAGACTATTTACCATTTTTAAATACTTGAAACTCTTGGGGCCTTAGTTTCTAGGAAAAAAACATTACTTTTGACTTTCAATTAAGCTACATCGCATTCTTAGCTAGCTAGGTAGCCTTAAAAACAAATGTAGCCTACGTTCCTTTGTTGATAACCTTGAAAAAGAAAGAACAACTTGTTTTTCTTGTCTTTTGGCATATAGAAGGGCTAATATCTCATTTAGACTAATGTTTTTTTTATTGAAAGAGTTTTTAAAGCTTATTTCCATACTTCATTCCAATAAAATTCCTTCCTAAGCGATCTTAAGCTCATTTAGATGCCAAAAAAGCTTTGTATCTATAATTGCTCGAAGAAAGCATCAGTTTAAAGATAAACTTCACTTTCCATACCTTCTCTACAAGCTCTGTACTCATAGAATTCAAAATAGCTTTTTTTATTCTCCTTGTACTATAACAATTTATAAATTAATTTAATAAGTTTATTTTTGCTTTCCTCTTGTAAAAAATGAGTCAACTTCTCACTAGAAATTGATTATCTTTGCTTAAGATATTTTTCACTATTGAATTGCCTAGTTTCAAGGGAGTAGTTCGTTTACGTATCTAAGTTATTTACAAAAATGCTAATCTCTTCAGCATTTGCATTTTATCACATTCATAACCATCTCAAGGAGCTATTGTTAGCTTTCATTACTCTCTTAGAAACGATCAAACTGCTTTAGGAAATCATATTCAATGTTCCTCCATAGAAAAACAAGCGATGGTCCATTTAGGATAGATTTCTTTCTTGGTTATGGGTTTTTAATGGTCAATGCTACATTTAAGATGAATTATAATGTATTTAAAGGGATTGTTTACCTCATTTAAATACTCGAGATAGTTAGGGCCCTAGTTTATAGAAAAAAAACATTAGTTTTTTGCTTTTAATTGAGCTCCATCGCATTCTTAGCTAGCTAGGTAGTTTTAAAAATGAATGTAATCTACTTTCCTCTCTTTATACACTTAGAAAAGAAAAAACAACTTGTTTTTTGTGTCTTCACATGTAGCGAAGGGGCTAATATCACAATTAGACTAATGTTTTTTGCCTAAAAGAGTTTTCAAAGCTTACTTCCTTGCTTCATTCTAATAACATTCCTTCGTAAGCGATCTTAAGCTCGTTTAGATGCTTAAGTCGCTTTGTATTCCTAATTGCCCAAAGGAAGAATTAGTTTAAAAATAAACTTTACATTCCATACCTTCTCTACATGCTTGGTACTCGTAGAATTCAAAATAGCTATTGTTAGTTTCCTTGCAATCTACCAATTTGTAAAATAAACTAACAAGTTTATTTTTGCTTTCCTCTTGTAGAAAATGTGTCAATTGCTCACTAGAATTTGATTTTCTTCACTTAAGAAACTTTTCACTGTCAAATTTAAAGTGACTGTTTATTTCATTTAAATACTTGAGGCAGTTCAGGACCCAAGTTTCTCGAGAAAAACATTTTTAGCTTTCAGTTTAGTTCTACTCCATTCTTAACAAGCTAGGTAGCCTTGAAAATGAATGTAGTCTACAATCCTTTGATTATAACCTTGAAAAAGAAAAAAAAAACAACTTGCTTTTTCTTGTCTTTTCGTGTTGAGAATGGGCTAATATCTCATTTAGACTAATGTGTTTGGTTGCTAAGAAAATTTTCCTTGAGAAAATATTATTTTCTTAAGAAAATTTTCTTAAGAAAATATTGTTGAAAAAATTTTCTCATGATTGTTTGGTTAGACACGAGAAAATTTAATAAAAGTTAGTTATAGGTAGTTATTTTTTAAATTGAAGTACAAAAAATTTTCTCACCCTTTAGGTTGAGAAAATTATGGTGAGAAAATGGTGGAGGTGAGAAAATTTTTAAAATTTTTTTTCTCACCCTTTTGTTCATCCAAACGGCAGAAAATATGATTTTCTCAAGAAAATAGAGATTTTCCCGAAAAAATCTCTATTTTCTGCGCAACCAAACACAGCCTTGATTATAACCTTGAAAAAGAAAAAAAAAACAACTTGCTTTTACTTGTCTTTTCGTGTTGAGAATGGGCTAATATCTCATTTAGACTAATGTTTTTTGCTTGAAAGAGTTTTTAAATCTTATTTCCTCACATCGTTTTAATAACATTCCTTCTTAAGCGATCTTAAGCTCATTTAGATGCCAAAGTAGTTTTATATCCCTAATGGCTTGAAGAAAGAATCAATTTAAAGATAAACTTCACTCTCCATACCTTCTCTACATGCTTACTACTTGTAGAATTAAAAATAGCTATTGTTGGTCTCCTTGTTATGGGTTTCTAATGGTCAATGCTTTGTTTAGGAGGAATTATAATGCATAAAAAGACTGTTTACCTCATTTATTACTTGAGGCAATTCAAGTCCCTAGTCTCTAAAAAAAAGTGTTACTTTTGGCTTTCAATAAAGCTCTATTGCATTCTTGGCTTGCTAGGTAGCCTTAAAAACAAATGTAGTAGATATTCCTCTCTTTATAACCTTGAAAAAAGAAAAAAACAACTTATTTTTCCTGTCTTTTGGTGTAGAGAAGGGGCTAATATCTCATTTTGACAAATATTTTTTGCTTGAAAGAGTTAGTTTTTAAAGCTTGATTCCTCACTTCATTCCAATAACATTCCTTCCTAAGTGATCTTAAGCTCATTTAGATGCCAAAGTAGCATTGTATCCCTATTTGTTCGAAGGAAGAATCAGTTTGAAGATAAACTTTACTTTCCATACCTTCTCTATATGCTCACTATGCGTAGAATTGAAAATAGGTATTGTTGGTCTCCTTGCACTCTCACAATTTATATAATAATTTAACAAGATTATTCTTGCTTTCCTCTTATAGAAAATGAGCTAATTGCTTACTAAAAACTAATTTTCTTCGCTTAAGGTACTTTTCACTGTTGAATTGCTCAGTTTGAAGGGTGTAATGAGCTTTACATACATAGGTTATTTGTAAAAATGCTAATCACTTGGGGATTTTGCATTTTCTCGCATTCTTAACCATCTAAATAAACATAAAACTCAAAAGAGCTATTGTTAGCTTCATTACTATCTTAGAAATGACCAAACTATTTGAAGAAATCATAATCAATGTTCCTCTGTAGAAAAATGTGCAATAACCTATTTAGAATAGATTTCTTTCCTTTATGGGTTTTTAATGGTCAAAGCTTTGTTTATAATGAATTATAATACCTAAAGTGACTATTTACCTCACTTAAATACTCCAGGCAGTTCAAGACCCAAGTTTTTTGAGAAAAACATTACATTTGGCTTTCAATTAAGCTCCATCCCATTCTTAACAAACTATGTAGCCTTGAAAATGAATATACTCTATGTTCCTCTCTTTATAACCTTGAAAAAGAAAAAACAACTCGTTTTTCTTGTTTTTTGGTGTAGAGAAAAGGCTAATATCTCATTTAGACCAGTGTTTTTTTGCGTGAAAGAGTTCTTAAAGCTTACTTCCTCACTTTGTTCAAATATCATTCCTTCCTAAGAGATCTTAAGCACATTTAGATGTCAAAGCAGCTCTGTGTTCTGAATTGCTCGAAGGAAGAATCAGTTTAAAGACAAACTTCACTTTTCATACCTTTTCTACATGTTCAGTACTCGTAGAATTCAAAATAGCTTTTGTTGGTCTCCTTGCACTCTAACAATTTGTAAAATAATTTAACAAGTTTATTTTTGCTTTCCTCTTATCTTCACTTAAGATATTTTTCATTGTTAAATTGCTTAGTTTGAATGGAGTAGCGAGCTTTACATACCTATGTTATTTGCAAAAACGTTAATCTCTTGAGGATTTTGCATTTTATTACATTCTTAACCATCTAAGTCAACATAAAACCATTTAGAATAGAAACGACCAAACCATTTTAAGAAATCATATTCAAGGTTCCTCCGTAGAAAAATGAGTGATAACATATTTAGAATAAATTTCTTTTCTTGTAGTGGTTTTTTAACGGTCAACGCTTCGCTTAGGATCCTAAAGAGACTGTTTACCACATTTAAATACTCGAGGCAACTCGGGACCCTATTGTAACACCCCAACCCCCAAGAGACAGGTTCAAGCTCAACCACAAGGTGGGTTTGGTCCAATATTACATATACAAGTACACAACTTGCATCACTTTCTATTATCTCAAGTCTTATTGTTTCTCAATGAGCACACAACCCAAATAATTTAATTCTAATTTGATAAGACTATTACAAGAGAGATAAAAGAAAAACTTCAATCTTTATTTATTGAATAAAATAAAGGGATACATGCTTGAAATTCAAATAATGAAAAGGGGAGTACATAACTCTAAAATTTTGAAATAAAATTCAACGAAAGTCTTTATCTAAAATTTAAACAATATGCCCTTATATGGAAACTTTCTAAAAATAGAGTTTCTAATCCCTTAATAAGCTTGCTCACGTGTTTCAAATTCCTAAAAAATAGAAAGAAGAGGTGAGCACATAGCCTAGTGGATCACTCATCAAACTGCTAATTTACTAATTTAAATCAAAAGTACATCCAATTTCAATCATTTAAAAGTATTAAGCGTTTCAAAAAATATCTTCTAAGTGTTGTATATTTGACGAAAAGGGGTTTTTAATCCCATGATGTTCCTCATTAAAATAATCCTATTTTAGGATGAAATGACAATTCATCTTGTCATATTCCATTGGAAATAAGGATCACTTGTTCACATTCCAAGTATTTTAAAACATATCCACACTTAATGATGTTACTCATATACATTAAGTATATGCAAAGAACATTCATAGTCACTCAGACTACTATGATGGTACGTGGTTGTTATCTTCACTTTCTTATATTTAATTTCAAATAAATATGAAACAAGATCATAATTGTAATACCCCAGAATTTTGTCAAAAAAATTTAAAAAAAATAAAATAAGTCAAATAAATTAATCTCAAAGATTTTAAGAAATTTTTGGTGCAAATGGTGGGTTGGCACATGAAAAAAAAAATAAATTAGAGATATAGTGAAAATTAAACAGATAAAACCTTAATTTGATAATTAAATAAAAAAAATTAAGGTTTAGTAAATTAAATAAATAAAAAATAAAGTATAAATACACA